>WWET01003121.1:21319-35803 GCA_011038615.1 Limnodynastes dumerilii | reverse complement strand
GTTCTCATAAGAATAAATTGTGTTTCTCTTCTTTAGTTGCTTTAAATTCATAAAAAAAGAGCCTCTGTTATACCAAGGTCACCAACTCTGCACTTTTGACCTAATAGACAATACTGTGGTTATTCAGTTGTTGCATAAACGGGAATCAAACTCAAAATGCACCAGATCTAATCTATTATGGTAGCTGCCAAGGTCATAAACCTAAACACATCCCACTTTAATTACTGTGTCGAGGAATTTATACCTCTATAATGTGATAAACATATTTTATGATTATTAGCATCAATAGAGAGGGTGGTTTTGGAACAATGTATATCAGTTATAAGTGACCTTATTTTACAGCTTGTCCCGATAGCTGCCACGTTCCAGAGGTGAGCGAATGCCAAGAGGTGGGACATTTCTCTGTGCTAGATATATAATGTTTTGTAGTAATACTTTTAAGTACATTTCTACTCTTTACACAATGTGAATTATCACCCATGCTAAATATTTGGTAGTTGGCAGATGTAGCATAGGTTCACATTGTCATGTTTTGTTTTCAATCATGTGTGTATATAAACTGTATATATATATATATGTATATATAAAAGCACTGACCACTTTTACCATAAACCCTGGATTGTTCCATTGTGTGATATAAAGCACTTGCCCTTATGTATCAAACCCACTGTCCTATAGAGTGTAAGCTTGTGAGCATTGTCATCTTACCCAGTCTGTCTGTTATTACCCAGTCTTCTGTATACTGATTGTTAAAATTGTAAAATGCTATGTAATCTGCTGGCGCTATATTAACCTGTTAATAAATAAATAAATATTTCTACTTCTGCCATTTTAATCAACATAAGCACACCGGCATAGTGTAGGGTTACTGACTTCCTTGTGTTGCTGTGTATCAAAAGTACTTGAGTTGCGTGTGGAGGTCTGGAACTCTGTACAGTAGAGGAGAGTGAACTCCCTTGTCACTCCCCTCTCTCTCTCTCTCCACACTTCTATATCCATAACCCTTCCTTAATTGCTTAAAGCTACTCCATTTGCCAATTCAGTATAGCAAACCCTCTGGCATCATTGCAGAGTTTTGCAGAAGACAAGAACCGTCCCGTCTCATCATGACAGCTTATATACAAAAAATGGTTGCAAAATGGCATACAATAGATGTTTCAAAGTTTCTTATAAAGCTCATTTATGCCAAGAATACTTTTTATAATGGGACTGGCAAGAGACTTTGTGCATTCCCTCAATATGCAAATTAAGATCCCAAGAAAGAAACAACACTATAATCTTATATCAAGCATTTTAAATGCGCCTTTATTCCCACCAGCTTCCCACCTCCTTTCCCCTTCCTCCAAAATGTCATTTTGATATTGTATGGAGGATCTGAGCATGAGAAATTTAGATCTGGACAGTGTTGAGGGCAAGCCCCACACCCATAAATTCTTTATCGGTAGTTTAATGATACACACACAAACATTTTCTGTGGTAACACATTTCTGACAGGATATCAGGCCAGGGCAATAAAAAGTCACTTAATATTTCAACGTCACTACTTTATATAATAAGATATTTAATCTTACCCCAACATACACATTTACACATATACAGCATATTGTATATTGGGGTATGGATTAATTTTATGATATATGCAATCTTTTCAAAGAACCCAATTACAAAGCCAATATAAGTCAAGTGTTTACTGTCTGAAGGCTAGCATAGGAAATGAAAAATAAAGTTTAAATATACAATATAGAATAAAATGATACAATATACCAATTTGATGAAAGCTCATATAATTGTATAATTACCAACATAGATTTCAGAAAAATAAACAGTTATCTAGCTGTAGAACTTTTACTAGCCAGTCTATAGATTTGTTTTTAATTAAATCCCTTATAATTCTAGATTATTGTCTATATTTTAATTGCATTACCAGTCCATGGATGTTTCATAATAAAAGTTTCAATATATGCAGTCACCCAATTTTTCTAATGATCAGTGTAGATTGTTTTTTAAGGAACAAATGATAATGGAACTTTATATTTAATTCTAGATTAAAATGGCAAAAATAAATGTTATTATTATAATTTTTGGCATGGGTGTTAGATAAAATATAAAAGTGAATACTTTATTGGGTTCTTTAAGAATATGACTTAATAAAGCAAGTTCACTATTTCACAGCACATAATAATTATTTGTTAAGTATGCAAACTGCAGTGTTTGCTGTAGCAGAAAGATCATTAGATTTTGTTGACTTGTTCTGTAAGCATTCTCTGTTTCAAGGAATTCAATTTTAATTTAAGGTTCTCTGTTACAGTGCTGACCTCCATTTTAGAGAAATGCAATCAATTTTATTTATAATAAATGCACTTTTCTCCTTTACATTGTGACAAATGTTACACCTAAGCATTAAGCAAAGTCATTTTTCATACAGTGGTGGGAGGAATGAAAATAACAGCATTTTATTAAATTGTACTTTGAAATACACTGTGTAGAACAACTACGTATGAATACAATCAAACATTTAATTATTTGCCATTTAGATATTTTTCACTTGCTTTTAAGGTGACACGGTTGAATATTCAGTGTGGTTGATAGACACTTGCTTGACACTGCTGGATCACTTCATGTCGTCTCAACTGTGACACCAGATTGACAAATCTGCAATTGATGGGGACACCTGGTTGTCACTTCTCAATGAATTGATTGTCAAGGGCAGGTGAGTATTATACCTTATGTTGTTAATTTTATTGTAGTTGTAGGGTTAGTGAGCCTGATCCTGATTTAGGTATCAATTCCGTACGTAGCTTCCGCAACGGAGGCTAACGTACGGAATTTATGATTCACAATACTGCATGTAGTAGCGCAGGGCACTCCCCCTCCTCTCCTATGTGCAGTGAGTGAATCTGGCTGCAGGGGGCAACCTTAACTTTTCTGCGCACATCTCCATGCATGCAAAATGGAAGATCGTATGTAAGGGCTAAACCCAGCCCTTACTGTATGATTTAAATGCAAAACATGTGTATGTCTTACTCATGGTGGGTGGCCCTACCATCAGGCATAAACTGGAGGGTGGTAGATTCAAAGGAAATGTGCGGAAAAATTACTTCACTGAAAGGGTGATAGATAAGTGGAATATTCTCCCATCTGAGGTGGTTGAGGCCAATACAGTAGAACAGTTTAAACATGCTTGGGATAAATATAAGGATATCCTAAATTGTAAACTAAATTGAGGGCAAATAGGGTCTAGGGTCAGTATAATTTGAATAAACAAATGGGCAGACTAGATGGGCTGTGGCTCTTATCTGCTGTCATATTCTATGTTTCTGTGTTCTCCTGGGACTCCAAAGATTCCAACCATGACTGGTAACTTTTTTCCTAACCCTAACTCTTCCGTTCCTGCAACCTTACCTTAACTCTACCCTAACCTTAAAATTTAACCTTAACCCTCCCCTAACCCTAACTTTAATCCTCCATTTCTCACAGACTAACCCTAACAATCTCCTCTCTGTAGCCTAACCCTTTTCCCTAAGTTAATCTTAGCCTAAGTTTAAGAATCCGTTGGTGTTAAAATAATAAAGGCATTGTTCAGAGTAACATTTAAGGAACTCTTAAAAGTCCAACACGATGGTTTAGGCAGTAGATTTAGACCATATCTCCTATCTGATCCTAGGAAAGAGAAAAGCTGTTGCTCCGGTTGAGGTTCTTCTCCCTTTGGACACCATCACTGGGAGTAACAATTCACAGGTGGCCACCCAAATAAGAGATCTTTTTCTCCTTTTAACCAGAAACACCCCTAGGGCACTTCATATACCGATACACAGCATGCTACTAATATATTGTAGCAGGTGGCCGCGGTTCTGTGAATGAAGCTGACGGCTGTCAATTTAAGCTGTTTATAAACAGCACTCAGTGGTGAGCACTGTTTATAAACCACTAACCAGCAGCTGATGTGCAGTTCAGGTGCCGGTCTGCGCATCGCTTCTTCTGATCATTTCAACAAATAATTGTCAAATGGCAAGCAATAAATTTATCATATGTATGAACAATATCAAACATTCTCTTATAACAATATGCCAGAAAATATTGGTCCTGTATCAGATTAAAGAAGCTCCGGCTTATTATGTGTGAATTTCAGAGAAATAACCTACTCTGCATGTGTAGTAGGTTATTTAAACAATCTAGGTACCACTTAGGTACAGCACATAGTGATTTCAGTAAAAGAAGGCGTGCCAGTGCCGCCTCAGGGAAATGTGGGTGGGGGGAGGTATGGTAGGGAGGTGCTTATGGCGCGGCAAGTTAACCTTTGTGCGTATTTTTCTTTTTAAGAAGGAAAATATGAATGGTTACTTAGACTGCTAAAATCCGGGGTGGGTTGGGGGGCTGGACGGGTGAGTTAGGTGCGGATCCGTCCACACTCTTAAGTCTGATCTAGTCCATTTTTAGGTCAGTTTTATCTTTTATAAAATCTGGACCTTTTTACTCAGCTTAGATGAGTACTGATTGTGCAGTAATTTAGTTGTCTTAACAATTCTAACAACTAAGTTTTCTTTGAGAACCGTAAGCTTTTTTTTCCATTTGCTTTGCTAACATCTCTTGCATTAAGTAATGTCATGTTTACAAACACACTTTCCTTGCATTTCACTTGTCAAAAAGTCACAAATGATTTCTTGTTCAGACTGAATTCAGACAAAAATAGTAAAACAAATATTTATTGAAGATTTTTATTTTTCTTTCCCTTCATAATTGGTTGCTATCATTTCTACCTGAAAAAGAAAAGCCAATCGTATATAATGTATGTTGGTGCACCAGAAAAAAGAGAAAATATGTTCTCTGTTGTTATCTTTCAAATCATGGGAATGCCTATTGTATAATATTACAATATTTTGTTTAATACTATATATTGTTTATGTAAAAAAAAAATCTGAGCAAAAATTGTGCTTATTTTGTATTGGATGGTTGTGATGATGATGGGCCTGATCCAGACCTACACTGTTATACTGAGCGTTCTAACGCTCAGCGTAACAGCAGCTCACTCCCCCTGCTTTGAGCGTATTTACACTTCCTTATGCCGGCTGAAAGCTACCCTAACTTCAGCCAGCGAAAGGGAGTGTAACGCCGACCAGCATAGGCCTGGATCAGGCCCAATGTGCGTAGGCAGGTTACTTTATCAGTGTTTCTAATAGCTTATAGGTTTACTAAAGGCTGTATATCGGTGACAGGGCTGTCATATGTCAGTAATTGTTTATATTAAAACTATTTTTATATATTTTTATATTTCATAAGCAAATGCTGGCTCTACGCTATTTCTTATTACATTATTTTACAGCGTTACAGTTCAGGTTGTAGTTTTTTTTTTTGTTTGTTTTGTTTCTTTTATAAAAGTTTGTTAACTTGTTAAGCTGCAGTTGTTTTGAAGTGTATATCTATCTATGTATTTCTATGTTTTCAATAAGTTCTTAAGATACTACAATAGTTTTCAGCATTTAGGACCGGATCTAGACTTCCTACAAGGGGAAGGGGGATACAAGGGGCAAGCTAATAGTTTTTAACTTCCAGCTCTGTTACTAGATCATATAAAATTGCTAATTCGTCTTCCATCAATTTATTTTGGATAACATGACCTAAGAATTGAATTCCTTCTGGGTCTAGTCAGTGGGTCTAGTTCTATGGCAGTGTTTCTCAACCTCGGTCCTCAGGACCCCCTAACAGTCCATATTTTCTAGGTTTCCTTAAAGATTCAAAAGTGATATAATGAGTACCACCTGTGGAGCTTTTAAAATGTGTCAGTTAGTAATGAACACACCTGTGCTCCAGCAGTGAGAACTGGAAAACATGCACTGTTAGGGGGTCCTGAGGACCGAGGATGAGAAACACTGTTCTATGGGGTTCTATAACTGTCTGAACTAATGGATGTTACCTGTTTAATTAATTTGTTAGCTATGACTTTACCAACAATTTTGGTTGTTAACCTACATGAATTCTATATATTTTTGGTGATGCTTGTTATTATTGCATTCATATATAATATTTATTATTAAAAGTTTCATGTGTTTTTTGGGTGTTGATTCAGTTGATCTCTCTTTACAAGATTCAAAGCTTTCCAAAATATGTTAACTTTATAAAGAAGTTTGATGTTATATATGGTGGTTTTCCAAGTTTACTTTAAAATAATCAGGGGAATGATGGGAATAAAGAAGACTGGGTTTGACAGTTGTGACCAGAACCAATTTGTGGCATATTGATAGATTTTAATATTTTCTGATTGGGATTTTATTACTCTATATAGCATAGTAGTGGTGATCAGTCAGTAATCTTTACTAGCGGCTTTAGCCTGAATTGTCTAAATATTGGATGCTGAAGCCTCTATGGATCTATGATAATGATGTGTTCTGGCATCTCCTACCTTTCTGTGTTAATCAGCCTCATAAAATGGCCACATGTTGGATCTCTCGATCCTAGATCATACAGTCAGATTTATTCATGCATCATATCAGCACTGTGCATCGGTACACTTGATATATAGTTAATTCTTTGTAAAAAAAAACAGCTGGAAGTCTCAAATATAATATATTTTCTTTTGTAAATTGCATGAGGACTTGAAATATGGCAGTGAATTCAAATCAAATATGACTTAAAAACAGCTTGTCTCACACCCTTTTCCACATGTGATGATTGCTCTACATCTCTCTTTCCAGGTACGCTGTTGGAATTGCATATAAGTCAGCTCCAAAGAATGAATGGATTGGCAAGAACACCTCTTCATGGGTTTTCTCTCGATGTAATAACAATTTCCTAGTTAGGCACAATAATAAAGAAGTTCTTTTGGACGTTCATCCACAATTGAAACGTGTGGGTGTCCTTTTAGACTATGACAATAATACACTTTCTTTTTATGATCCAGCTAACTCGCTTCACCTGCACACATTTGAAATCTCATTTATCCTGCCCGTTTGCCCAACCTTTACAATATGGAACAAGTCTCTGTTAATCCTCTCAGGGCTCCCTGCTCCAGATTTCATGGACACATTTATGCCCCTGCAACAAGAGTGCATCTGTAGACCTCAAGAATCACCCTATGTATCTGGACTTAAAGCCTGCCAGTGAACAGTAATATGTTTTCGTATTATAGCCTTCTAATAGTGTGATAAACAATTGGACATATTCACCCTGCTCTGCATTGTCTGCAATAAAAGAAAAACCTGGAGTTTTGTAAGTGGAAAATATTCAAAAATTCTAGCTTGATAAAGCCACCTTATCTTGCCATTGGCAGATTGTAGGGTTTAGGTTTGAAGACATAAATATAGCTTTATTAAATTAAACTTTTTTTTTCTTTTTAAGTTGTGTTATAGTATGAAAATGTTATTGTACAGTTCCATTCACTTAAAGACAGTGAAAATGTCTTCCTGCATCAAATGGTATATTACATGGACTCTAACATATACTGGAAAGAAACAGCTATTCTTAAATGTACATGTGCTGAAGAGAAAGTATTGCTGAGTAAAACAAACACACATAAGGTTAACTCTTTCATAGTCAACAGCTACACTAATTACGCATATATTATGTCAACTAGTTCACCAGGTTACCAGGTCAACTGCTGTATGGTCAACATGATAATACCAGAAGGTCATTAAAGTGACACTCGCCTTACCTTGCTGCTCACCGCCTCAGTGTATCATGCTATCTCCTCTGTTCCAGTAAGAATTTATCACAAATTCGGTTTAGGGTTAGAGTCATTGTAATATTGAGCACATTATGTGTTGACATTACAATATTCTATGTGACACTTGTTACTATAACCTCACTGTGAGATAGTATAAGTTTGACTAAATTTATTTGACATTTAGAGCCATATTTACTAAGCTGTGCGTTTGGAAAAGTGGAGATGTTGACCCTTAGCAACCAATCAGATTTTAGCTGACATTCTCTAGTATGTAAAAATAAAGTGAGAGCTAGAATCTGATTGGTTGCTACAGACAACATCACCACTTTTCAAAACTAACATCTTAGTAAACCTGGCCCTAAGTGGCAACAGTATATTTGTCGACCTTATGATTATGAAACTTATATTCCACTCCTGCAGTAACTAAAATTATTTAATATATTTCAGAAAAACCTTTTTGTTCCTGAGTAACAATTGCAGATTATGGTGGTGAAAATGTAGAAATTCCACAGTACCATTATGTACAAAACACATTTTATTTTGATGCGTATATAAATATACAATAAATAATACAGTCAATGTAACTGATTCTTTACACTTAATTATGATTTAAAAAAATCAAGTCATGATTTCAAGCAATAATATTTATCATAAGGAGACAAACACATCTCCTGCTGTATGAAAGCCTGAGACTCAAGTGCAAACAGAAGTCAATATAATCTTACAGAACATTATAGCTCTTAATGGAACATAAAGATTCAGTTTATTGCTCAGAATTATGCAGCCGTAGATTTATAGTTTTTCTGTTTTTATATGGAATTCTTGCAAACAGTCTGACATATATCATGTTGTCCTTCATGGACTAGATAGTACATCATAAATGCTTAACGGCCTGACAAAAGCATCAAGTAGACAACTGAATATAACTGTCCATAGGTAAAGAACAGGGAATCACACATTTACTGAAAGCTTTAACTCCTTCCTCCATTGTATAGATAGTTTATGTCTAGAATTTTGCCTGAACCACTGATAAGGGAAGGTTTAAAAATGAATCATAACTGAGTAGTTCCAATTTCTAAGTGTTTAATGCTGATGAATTACTGTATATATTTTAATCTATCACTCATATATTAATATAAATATATATATGTATAATAAACACAATGTTGTATGATATATTTATTCCAAACCCATATATTAAAACTTGTAATTTTTGTCCTTTCTGAATAAGCCAAAAAGGGGATTTGTTTCATTAGAAAATATCAATGGTTAAAAAATATTATATGTATATAAATAAATTTGTGCAATAGTATTTGTTTGTATCTTATTTTGATAGCCATCACTTTCTAACCTTACTACATCTTAACATCCTTAAATATTTTACCATATATTTGACTCTGTTCTGACAGACTGTCGGATGTTATTTTTATTAGTACTCTCACTAGCCTCTAAATTTCTCCTGACCAGTCTGACTGCAGACATGGGGCTGGATCCAGACTTATGAAGGAGCTTTAAATTAAGACAAGGTTCCCAAATTTTGCCAGCTTCCCTCCGGGAGATCCTAGAGGGAAGCTAGAGATGCATGCAGGAGGCAGGTCTTTATGACGCGATTTATGCAAATCACATTGTTAAGCCCCGCCCTTTGACTAATACTTACCCGGTTTTTGCTGTAATAGGGATCGGGGCGGGGCTTGATTGCGCAAATTGCATCATCAAGTCCCTCCCTGGCCCTAGCAACACTAGTATACCAGTAAAGGATAGATACAAGGGTATATTGACCAAAAGTCTGGAGCTCTGCTTTATGAGAATGAAGCAGCCGTTTTTACAAGCCTCTATAAGAAAAATACAATATTCTATCTGATAGTGATGCAAAACAAGAGAGGTTTGATATTCGGCGCTGAGACAATGGGCCTGATCCAGAGCTACGAAATTGCTGTCCGACGGGCGAGCGTACGCCCGTTTTTTGCGTATTTTCGTACGAAAATTCGCACTGCGCATGCCCAGTATGACAGCTTCCTGTCGGCTGGACGACATGAGCGTATAGCGTTCGTATGGTATGCGAATTTTTCGCTCGAGGGGCGTGCGTTCAGTACGACGGTCGGCTGGGCGCTCGTTTTACAACAGGGAGGCGGGGATAGGCATTTAAATTGTACAATATGGGCGTGCTAAGCCCGTACGCCGGCGCTGAGGCAATGTATCAAATAAGTTGCATATATGGAATTTCAAAAATGCAAATACAGAAATATTTTGATTTTCAAAAGTATCATTGGTAAGTATCTAAATAATACTTAGATTGTTTCCACATTAACCAAATGTTGTCTATGAAATCGCATCCACAGAGTGTCTTTTTAGATCACATAAAATTGCTATTGTAAGCAGAGTTCGTGTGCTGCAAAAAATCTTCCAAATGCCAGTGACAGCTTCACTGGCCTGTCCGTTTCAGATGATTTAACGGTAAAGGTGCTCAGTTGTAACTTACAGTTCTGTGGTCCGTGCTGGCAGGCACCGATCTCTGTGGTTGAAGTGGATGCTGATAGTCCGGTCCTAAACAGTTGCGAGTCCCCTCGTGTGCACTTTTCCTTGTTGCAGGCGGCTGGATGGATGTGTCCGTTGCAGCCTCACTCCCGTTCTCTACCCCTAGTGGTTAGTTTAAACCACAAATGCCGTTTTCCCGGCGGGGAAGGATTAGTGGGCAAAAGAGAAAAGATACAAACTGCATATGGTGCAGTATTTTTAAATGAGGATTTATTGTAACGAAAAGAAGCAAAGGGGGTACTCACAAAAGTATATGACAATGACTGGTTAGGTAATTGTCGTTTCAAGCAAGGATGTTTTTACAGTTCATCCAAACTGTTCTTTTTGATGAAGTCCACGTTTTATAATTAATGATGCAGGTCCTGGAATAGCACTTATGCCAACGCGTTTCGGACTAAAAAGTCCTTTCTCAAGGCTAGTAATGTGTTTAGTGCCATTTCAGGAATATATATACCCTCCAAATAGCCTAAGGATTTCATTGGCTAAGGATAATTGTGGGGGAGGGACAAATGTCTCAATGTTTAAAAGGTATTTGACCCTTATTGTAACATATAATAAATACATATAAATAAATACATATCTAAAAGATTCATACATATTAAAAACTGCAAATATGACCATACATAAAATATTAAAAATACATATGAAACCTATACAGTGCAACATTTAAAAAGGATAGCATATGTGGACTTATAGAAACCCTGAAATGGCACTAAACACATTACTAGCCTTGATAAATGACTTTTTAGTCCGAAACGCGTTGGCCTAAGTGCTATTCCAGGACCTGCATCACAGAGATCACAGGGACCTGCATCACAGAGATCGGTGCCTGCCAGCACGGACTACAGAACTGTAAGTTACAACTGAGCATCTTTACCATTAAATTAGCTGAAACGGACAGGCCAGTGAAGCTGTCACTGACATTTGGAAGATTTTTTGCAGCACACGAACTCTGCTTACAATAGCAACTTTCTGTGATCTAAAAAGACACTCTGTGGATGCGATTTCATAGATAACATTTGGTTAAATGTGGAAACAATCCAAGTATTGCTTATATACTTTGTGACACTTTGCATTGATATCAAATGACACTTTTGAAAATCACTAGTATACTAGTGTTGCTAGGCATGGAGGCAGGTGGGAGATTTGCATGCTCTCCTGGAATACTGGGAGAACTGCCCGAATTTTAGGAGTCTCCCGGACATTCTGGGAGAGTCAGCAACCCTGAATTAAGAGAGGAAAGTTGCTCTTGGGATACACCATGTTGATTGCAGGGGAGTCATATTTCATCTCTTGCATACAGTATTAGAGATGAGAGGTGATGTTTCCTATCCCAAGTCTAAATAACAGTGTAATAGTAAAGCTGGTCAGTATCTGTGTGCAGTAAGCAATTCAAAGATATATCCCTATATGCATAGAATACAATTAACTTGACTCCCCCTGAAATCAACATGGTTTAGCCCAGGTGTAACTTTCTTCTCTTAATTTCAAGCTCCTTCTGAAGTCTGGATCAAGCCCAGCCCAGTCTATAGTAACATATCATTTTTATGAACACAATTGATTTGTGTTGTACTTACACATCCCTTTTACATCCTTATTATGGTAATTATTGTAATAAATTACCATGGGGTTATTTAGTATAGGAAACATTTATTATGATTTAATAATAAAACAAAAGTAATACTTTTAAAACTTAATTTGCAAAATAAGTGTAACACTGGTACAGTGTAAATAATATGTGCCGCTGAAAATACTTACTTTCTCTCAACTTAAACTCATTACTTAAGTGTAAATTCAGTCATATTAATCTCAAATGCAATTGTATTAATAAACAAATAATTAAAATGCTTAATTTTCTAACATTTAGATACAGAAATATTTGTGTTTTCCATTAAATTCCTGTATTTTTTACATTTTGATGCTCTGAGGTGCACATCATCTCCCATGTCTGTTGCATTTCAGTGACAATTCCATATAAGTAATTTGCAGAGGGAAATGGTAAAAGAAAAAAAGTACATATAATCACACACACTTCACATATTTAATCATCAAGTGAGGGTTTGTTGATGGACATAATGGGGTAGATCCTGAACTACGTGTGTGCGTACGTATTTTAGCGGTGCGTATTTTCGTAAACGTAAGGTCAATACACTCCCCTCGGCACACCCCTTGCACGGGCGTATTTTCACAAATTACGCGACCCAAACCCTACCTTAACTTTTCCTATCGTAACAGAATACGTCCGCTAACGGGCGTACAGACTACGCGAACGTACGCAGCTTAGCACGCCCATACTGTACACTTTAAATACTCCCCCCCGCCTACTTCACGTAAAACACACGTATTGTTGACTAACGTAAATTTGGCACGCCCACACGTAAGTATTTACGTTAGCAATACGTGAAATCTCCTTACGTTTGAAAATACGCTACGTGAATGTGCGTATTCTCCATACGTTTGAAAATACGCGACGTGAATGTGCGTATTTTCTGCGGTGCGCATGCGCAGTGCGTACAAATCTGCGAATTTACGTGTCCGCCACACGTAAATTCGCGGAAATGCGTAGTTCAGGATCTGCCCCAATGTTTGTTTTTCTTTTTCTAAAGTCTCTTAGAATTATGATTTTACCTTGTAACTGTATGGAGAATCATTTATTACAAGCTCACACATTCTTACTTTCGGAAGATCTCTCTTGGAAGCTCCTGGTGCCCCCTGATGTTGAGTTGCATCATGGCTATTAAGCCCGGTTGAAGTCACCAACCAGCACTAGGGTACTGTCTTCCAAAGGGCTAGATTTACTAAGGGGCACCAGCCAGTCTGCAAGAGGAAATAAATAGGGGACCAATTATGACTCACAGTCATTTGCCGAGGGATAGCAAAGAAGATGGACAGGGACTTCTGAATGTCGCCTTAAGAAAGAACAGCTCCTGAGATCCCAAGTAAGTCCTGTGAAGCAAGAAGACATGAAAAATATAAGTAGCAAGTTTCACTGATTATTTCAGAACTATTGTAAAACTGACAAATATTCTTGGGACACATTATGAATTACTCTAACTAACAGGGCACATTATGAATTACTCTAACTAACAGGGCACATTATGAATTGCTGTGACTAACAGGGCACATTATGAATTACTCTAACTAACAGGACACATTATGAATTACTCTAATAGGGCACATTATGAATTACTCTAACAGGGCACATTATGAATTACTATAACTAACAGGGCACATTATGAATTACTCTAACAGGGCACATTATGAATTACTGTAACTAACAGGGCACATTATGAATTACTCTAACAGGGCACATTATGAATTACTCTAACAGGGCACATTATGAATTACTCTAACTAGCAGGGCAAATTATGAATTACTCTAACTAACAGGACACATTATGAATTACTATAACTAATGGGGCACATTAACTGTTTTTGGGGCAATGTTATTTTTAAATATTTATATGGGCACATTATACTTTACATGGAGCAGCATGCCATTAACACTTGGCATTCTGCCGCATAAGGTACTAAACGTCACAGTTGCCCTGCAACACATGGGTTTGTGGCATGCAGCGCTATACATTTTTTGGGACATAGGCCATTTTTTTCATTTTTGTTATAAAACAAAAAAAAAATTCCCAGTGTGCTTTATTTTATTATTTAAAATTATATTATTTACATCAAATCAAAACTCACAACAGGCACATTTAAATAGCAATTTTTTTTCTGCGCTTTTACTAAGCCATTAAGTAAATCCGGCGATTTATATATTTCCATTTCAAAACTGCCATTGCAAATTTCAGATAGGTGATTTTGAAAAGGCTGTATTTTGGGCAATATTATGGTGATTCTGCTTTAGTAAATATGGTTATTTTGCAATACGCCCAAAAACCTCGATTTTTACAAATCGCCCCTTTGTAAATCTGATCCAAAGAGTCGGCATGATCCAATATCTGTGTAAGAAAGCAGAGTTGAATAGAGAATATATAGAGTAGTGAAGGTGTAAGTGTGACCAAAGATTTGGCCTTTAAGAGACCCCAGCTATCCCCTAGGCCAGGGGTCCTCAAACTTTTTAAACAGGGGGCCAGTTCACTGTCCCTCAGACCGTTGGAGGGCCGGACTATAGTAAACACAAAAACTATGAACAAATTCCTATGCACACTGCATATATGTTATTTTGAAGTGAAGAAACAAAACAGGAACAAATACAATATTTAAAATGAAGTAAAGTTCATTGTACAAATTTACCAGTATTTCAATGGGAACTCCCCCATCATGTGTCCTGTCCCC
>WWET01003120.1:160015-171920 GCA_011038615.1 Limnodynastes dumerilii | reverse complement strand
CTGCATGCATTCCTCACCATAGTCCACCCAGTACGTTTCCTGGGAACCCTCTGAGGCAATGGTGGCATCAAAGATGCAGACATCCTGCTTATCTCACCTTGCATCCTAGCTATCTTATCAAGTACGCCTCGTGAAGCTGACCGGACCCGCACCTGGACAGTGGAGGATGAGGATGAAGGAGCAGGTGAACGGACATAGGCATCGGAGGAGCGAGGTAAGAGAGAGGAATTAGTCTTAGAAAGAGAGAAGGTGCAATGTCACTTTATAGGTCATTGGTGCGGCATCACCTGGAATACTGGGGTCAGTGCTGGAGCCGTATCTCCAGAAGGACATAAATACATTAGAGACTGTGCAAAGAACAGCAACTAAATGGTGCATGGCCTGTGTCACACACCATACAGAGACAGACTAGAGGAAGTAACATGTATAGCTTGGAGCAGAGAAGGGAGAGGGGGGATATGAGAGCAGCTTTTACATATATCAAGGGGTGTAACCAGGTACAGGAGGGGGCATTATTCCAAGGAAGAGGTCTATTAGAACATGAGGACAGGTGTATAAGCTGGCAGGTGGAAGGTTCAGAGGAAATGTGTGGAAATGACTGAAAGGGTAGTTGATAAGTGGAATAACCTCCCATATGAGAAGGTATGAAACGTACTTGGGAATTAAATTGAGTTTAGGGTCTAGGGTTATTCTATTCTATTTTTCTATGCGTGTCTACTATATAGACGGGGCCTGTGTTGATCATATAGCGGTCACCCTGGTACTCTTGGCGAGACCTAGTCCACCGTTCCACAATGAAACCGCTGAGCTTATGTTGTCGACTGTTTGTTTGACGACCTTCTACACGTCTGAGATTCCACTGTAACCATTCTCAGTGTAATGTATTCCCACGTTGCAGATTTGTGATACTCCTCCTGCGCAGTGGCGCTAGACTCCGACGTGTAATTCTCCAGCACCGCCAGTCACTAACATCCAGCGCCTCCCGCATTGAATAAACGCCGCCATCCAAATGCATTCTCTTCTTGTTTAAAAAAAATTCCCAATGACATTTTACCGACACATTTCTGAAAGACAAAATTAATATTTAAATATAGAAATTGCTGCAAATGTACCCGGGCTCCATAATGCAGCAATGATAAAGTGCAAGTATTGTATCACACACAAAACATTACTCAGTTTAATGGCGTGTCAGACTCTCACATTCTTCTGTCTGATCGTCTCTGCTTCTTAGGTACCTGACCAAAGAAGACGTTGCTGCTGCCTCATTAAGCAGAGTTCAGAGCAGCGGGGGGAGTGTGAGGCTTGTCAGCAGGGGGTGCTCATCGTCAGTCAAAGAAAAGGTGCCCATAGGTTCAGCCTTGGGACCCCCTACGCGGTAAGTGCTGTGTACGTTGACAGTCGCAGTAATAAACGGGAACTGTGTTATATTATTGCTGTGCCTTTTTTAGACACGAAAACTTTTGTAAAGGTTTAAAGCAAGTTTTCACTGTAAAAAAAAATAACGCAGGTCTTCCAGCATTTATTTTTTGTTTCTAATATAGTAAAAATTCTTTATTTGTAGAAATAACGAAAGCACAAACCGTAACAAACAAGTGTCTATTTTAACTCTAATGATATATTATCTGTTGACTTCAAGCCTTTAGGTTTTCGTTATCAGTCTGTTATTGCTTTGAAAACATTTTTCTGTAATGTTCATTCATGTCTTTTTTTTTTGGAGCTTTATTTTTAGACTTTACTTATAGCATACTTGCAGAATTTAAGATCCACACCACCTCTAATTGCCAAAAGAGCCATCCAGACCTTTGTGGCCGTGACACCCAATCCCAAATTGGCGCCAGCGGTGGGTGGAGCCAATGTGATGTGATTTGGTGGGATTTATAGATGGTGGGCCTCATCCGATGTTATTAGTGATCACTCGTCAACATGTGGCAGCAAAACATTATTTACTATTTTATAGCCATTTAATACCTGGGGGAAAAAACCAGCTCCTCCATACTTATCATTATATAAATGATGTACCAGTACATATATAAATAGGAGGTTTAGTGCACAATACGGCTTTATTGGGTTAAACTCACCTGCCCATTGTCAGGGCACCTCCAGTCTGTAGAATAATATGTGTTCTCTACATGTCTGTTGTAAGTCAAATCCTTTATTTTAAGTGTGCAGCAGCCTTATTGGGGAGGGGTAAGGCTAACTAAATAAACTAGTAATAAGTAACAAATAAGTACAAGCTGCGCTTCTATTCATATATATGAAATTGTGCAAGTGTGTGTATAAATGGAAGAGGTGGAAAATAGAACATAGAAAGAAAAACAAGTCCATGCTCCATAACATACTATATGTTCTAGATTTACTAAACTGCAGAAAAGGAAAAGAGAAGATGTTGCCCATAGCAACTAAACAGATTCTAGCTCTCATTTTCCTATTACATACTAGAGAATTGTCAGCTAGATTGTAATTGGTTGCTATGGGCAACAGCTCCATATTGCCTTTTCCGCAGTTTAGTAAATATAACCCTATATGTCAGCACATGCATTAAGTGGGATATACAGGTCACAATATAGCTATATTGGGATGAACTCACCTGCCCAGCATCAGGGCACCTCCTGTTGGTGAATCTCTAGCTTGTGCTGCAGTAGTCTATGGTAAGACAAAGCCTCCATTTAGAAAGTGTGCAGCAGCCATGGTGAGGAGTGGTCAGGCTCCCAAAGTTTAGTAGTGATTAGTAACAAGTGAACCGTATATGAAAATATTAATACATAATAAGTAGGGCCTGATTCAATTGCAGGCGGTATTTAAAAAAAATTAGCGTCGGAAAAAATACAACGCATTCGCCCGCAAAAAACCCCCTAATTCAATAGTTTTTTTTTACGCTGCGCTAAAACAGCACGCAGTGAAGTAAAAAATTTACGGGAGAAAAAAAAAACTGTTTCTAAACACCGCAAATCACCTCCTGCTAGCAGGAGGTTCCCGGCGCTACTGAGAGGCTATTAATAGCCTCAGTAGCGCCTGCACTTCCTGCTAGCAGGAAGTGATTTGCAGCGTTCAGTGAAGGATATTTTTTCCCTCTAGCAGCTGCTCAGCGGTCCCTGGATGGCAGGGCATGGTGCCTAATGCCCTGCCATCCATGGGCATGCTGATGCTTGTAGTTCTACAAGCATCAGCATGCCCTGTTGGGGCACAACATAGGGCAGCGTTAAAAATCCGCACCTCTCATAGGTGCGGATTTTTATCGTTCAAAAACCGGCGTATTTTTAACGCTAGAAAAATAATTGAATTGCAAAAAAAATATCGGCCGTAATTTTACAAAAAAAATAGTGTTAAAAATACGCCGCCGAGCGCTTTTTAGCTAATTGAATCGGGCCCTCAATCTCTGTAATCTTATTACCTCACTGGAGACAATTTATGTGTTTGATTTCTTAGACAAGAATTAACATCGTAAAAACATTGTAACAACTCCAACTCCTTCTGACACGGCACAGTCTGGGGTTTGAGTGACAGTCTTGCAGTTTCCTAGGTAACCTAAAAGTTCTGTGCGGCTTTACACACAGGGCCGTAACCGGTAATGGTACATTTCAGAGCCGGTGACTGACACACTATAATTTGGTATTTGAACTTTTTGTCTTGTGTGACCCAGAGACGACTAAGACAACTGAAGAGGCAGCGTCTCTCTCACGCCCTGTCTTTTGTTGTGTATGTATCGTACTCTGGGCATAAAATATCTTTACAGCGGACTAGAGATATTTATTCCACTTCAATCCCTGTAACTGGATGGCTGATCCTGAATTGTGTTGCATTTCCCTCTCTGCCACCTACAACATGTCCGATCAGTCCCCAATTTATATCTCCCAAAAACTGGATACTTATGCTGGAAAACATAACTAACCGCCGTATAGCGCAGTGATCCGACAAACGCACCATGGGCCAAATCCAGACTTAAGGTCGTTTTACATACACGAGCGAGCTCAAGTTACGCACTACTAAGTATAATGCCCTCCCGCGGCACCCCCTCGCACGCATGTAACCGAGCTGTTTTAAGTTTTCAAACCCTTCCTTAACTTTTCCTTGCGTATCTCTGGTCGTACGTAAGTACCTAACTGCCTGCCTCCTCCCACAATGCGTATAATTGGCTTAGGGATGTCACGCCCTTTTGTACAGCGTTACGTACGATCAGACGCATGTCGCAATGAAGTGTCATTTGGAGTGGGTCCCCCTTTTTGCAGTTATAGCAGTTTTCTTGGAAGGCTTTCCACAAGATTTTGGGGTGTTTCTGAGGGAGTTTGTGCCCGGTCATTCTGTGGAGCATCTATGAGGTCAGGGGCTGATGTTGGAGGAGAAGGTCTGGCTCGCAATCTCCGCTTCCTGTTCATCCCAAAGGTGCTGGATGGGGTTGAGGTCAGGGCTCTGTGTGGGTCAGGCAAGTTCTTCCACACTGAACTCATGTCTCTATAGTCCTCGCTTTGTGCACTGGGGCGCAGTCATGTTGGAGTAGAAAAAGACTTTCCCCAAACTGTAGCCACAAAGTTGGAAGCAAAACATTGTCCACAATGACTTCTTATGCCGAAGCATTAACATCGCCCGTCACTGGAGATAAGGGGTTTCGCCCAAATCATTATCCCTCCTCCAGCAAACCTCACAGTTGGCTTAATGCATTCAGACAGGTAACGTTCTCCCGGCAGCCACCAACCCCAGACTCACCCATCTGACTGCCCAGCAGAGAAGCGCGATTCATCCCTCCACAGAACACGTTTCCACTGCTCCACAGTCCATCCGATGCCTGGCATTGGACCTGGTGATGTGAGGCTGGCATGCAGCTGCTCGGCCATGGAAACCCATCCTTTAAGCTCCCGTGTGCAGTTTTTATGTGTCTTTTACGCACCCCGCGCCTCGGCAGTCAGTGACCCCACTCTGCGATATTACGTGGTCTCTCACTTTGTGGCTCAGTTGCTGTTTGTTTCTAAATGCTTCCACTTTCTAATATTATCAGCTGCAGATGACGAGGAATATCCGGCATGGGTGCAACTTCATGAAAGGTGGCATCTTATCATACCTATCACAGTACCACGCATGAAGACACTGAGCCCTTCATACATACATACATACATACATACATACATACATCTGTACATGGACAGATATATATACACATATATACATTAATATGGGATAGATAGACACGCATACATACATACATACATACATACATACATACATGGAACACAGAATTTCAGTTTCTTTGTTTGGCTGTTTGTGGGGGTGGGGATGGTGCTTCCTATACGTCAATGCTCCACAAAACACACAAAAAGTGTTCAACACGACTTCAGCCCCTGTCCCAGGTTCCCACCCAGCCCGGAGATCAGGGCAAAGGTGGACGTAGGGTACAACAAAAGAAGTGACACAATGAGCCCAGTGCCCTATTGACCAGTGACCGCCCACATTCAGCCGGTGGGTACACACTCCTGGGGCACAGTATAAGGCAGACGTGTGAATGAATTGGGCAGATATAGTAACTTGTAGGGCCTAATAAGAGGGACCCATGTAGACACATCGCATGCAGGGGAGTCCGGTGTCCTCCAGCGTTGATGAGATGGGTTAGTCTGGGATATTTTGGGCCAGTTTGTTGCATAGAGGAGGGAATAGGGGGCTGTGAAGTATGTGAACCCTCACACTGACTGTGGGGTAGACGTGCTCCGCGCTCCTTCAGGAGTGAATGAATTTGCATAAATTAACCAAACTGATCCAGGAGCCAGGAAGAATGGCAGTGTTGCACTTGTTATGTGAGTCCCTGGAGGAAAGAGATCTATTTAGTGTTTGTACGGTGCAGGTATCATGTTCATTGTTCAGTCCTCCGTGTAATGAAGTTTGCTCTTCAAATTATGAACATTTGGGTGGGCAGAGGACTGACCTGACACAGCCCTGAAATTTAAGTCTGGGCAAAGCCATGAACAATTAATGGCATCTGGAATCCAGCGTGCCCTGCAAATCACTGCCTGTAATATGAGCGATCACTAAACTCACTGAACACATCCAGCTCTCCCAGAGACAATCTGCTAACCTCTGAACACAGCTCAGTATGTAACTCAGGAGAGAGAGTATATAGGAAGAGCCGTATTAGAACATGAGGACGTGTATACTGGAGGGTGGTGGGCTTAGAGGAAACGTGCAGAAAAATGAGGGTCATTGATAAGTGTAATAAGCTCTCATCTGTGGTGCTGGAGGAACTAATCTTGTATCGCTTGGAGCAGAGAAGAGCCAGGGGGATATGATAGCAGCTTTCATGTATATCAAGGGGTGTGACCAGGTACAGGAGGGGGCATTATTCAAAGGAAGAGCAGTATTAGGACATGAGGACGGGTGTATAAGCTGGAGGGTTCAGAGGAAATGTGCATCACTTAAAGGGTGATAGATATAACTTCCCATCTGAGGTGGTAGAGGGTAACAGCAGAACAATTTAAATGTGCTTGGGATAAACATAAATATATGAAACCAGTCTATGGTCAGCAGACTGGATGGGCCGTGTGGCTCTTATCTGCCGTCACTTTCCATGTTTCATTAACAAGTAATGTCAATTGATGCACTTAACTTACTCAGTGACTTAGACAAAAGGAACAAATTTGCACCAAATTGTAGCATCATGCAATGTTAGAAAGCAGAAAAAGGTTTAAAAAAAAAACCACAAAAAAGAAAGATTAAAATAAAAAGTGTGTCTGGTCAGCCAAAACCTTAATTTGAGGCAGCAGCTTGGTGCCCTAGGCGATATAAGGTCACGGGGTGGCATTTAATATCTTGAGCACCGTCAATGATAAAAATACTTCGGAATCCATGGTTACCGGGTAATGGATATTGGTTCCATCCCAAACATAGCGGCTCCCGTTATGCCTTTATGCAATGCGCTATTTTCCCTTGCGCCCTGCCTCATCCCCATCGTTGTCATATGTTATATGCAATATGTTAATAAACTGATAATTGCAGACAATGTACAGACTGCATCGTGCTGAACGCAAACATGTCTCAAAGTTGATATCATCCATTTATTACGGTTTTGCCAGTAAAGAAAAAGAAAATCCCGGGAAAGGCTGAAAAATTCATGTCTGTCCGTCTCATTTCACGGCTTACAAAGTATGAATAAATAATTCAGCAGTATTCTTGTTTTACGAGTGTAAATATAGCTTACAAACTATGCAATATCTGCACATTAGGCGGAGGAGCAGAGGGGGGGCTCTCAGTAAGACTATGTTTAAAATAAAATAGATGGTGACTTTAATGGAAGGCGCTCGATGGGCGATAGGCAGAATATCAGAAAATTAACAGTTCATTTCTAATCTCACTTCCTGAGCGACTTTATGCCTCTTATTAGTTTCACAGTTTGACGTCGTAATAAGACAGTGATTATTATGTGGGCCATTCTCCGTGCCTCCATTAACATCTTTCCTGCGATCACTCATATTACTCCAATAATGTTCCCAATTTTAGAACAGGAGACGCGGATATTCCGAGCTCTACACCAGCCGCGCCAGCAACCGAGGCTGAAGGCAGAGGCTACCTGCAAGCCATGGATAGCACAGGAAACCCGCTGTGTCTTTGCTGTCAGGAGCCGTGTGCCCAGACTGTAACGCAGCCCCAGGCGGCGGCCTGGGATACCCGTTTCTGCTCCCGCAAATGCCAGGACGACTTCCTGACTCGCTCCAACCAAAGTTACATGAGGGCGCAAGTGTTTGCGACGGAGCACGGCGTATGCCAGCAATGCTGCCTGAACGCACACGAGCTGTTCCTGATTGTGCGCGATGCCCCCAAAGCTCAGAGGAAGTCTCTGCTGGAGAGTACGTGGATGGCACGGTTACCCCTAGACCAGGTGAGCATTGACCCTGGTATCTGGAATACTGTGATGGTCTATGTGTTGTGTCAGGCGATGGACTCGGTAGACAGGGGTCGTCTTTTGCAGAAAAGTTAATTAATTATAAGGTGCAATAATTCTCCTCTTTACACACAAATGGAAAAGCATCCAACACGTTCAGCAATTCTGCAGTCTTGCAATTATTACTCCTATCTTTGTTAATTAGGCGCTCACCCGTGATGTTACACACAGTCTTGCGCAGATTGTAAGCCGTCATGAAGTGTATCACGGTTCAGGTATTCCTGTTGCCGTTTCCTTGGCGATGGTTGCGCACAAACTAGTTATGTCCAAGTGGCTTTATCCGCCGTCACATTCCATGTTTCTACATTAAAAAATACTCCAATAAAGGAGAAATTAGTGTTCACAAGACACAATCGCACAGCTGGGTCGTAGAGATCGGCTATAAACACATCCGAAGCTAAACACAGACAACCAAATAAGAAAAAATCTCAGGAATCGTTTTTCTCTAGTTTTCCATGAACCCTGAAAGTACAGATTTAAAATATCTTTAAAGATTGAGGGCCGGATTCACAACCCCGTACGTCTTCCACAAAAGTCCTTAATTTCCCGATAGCAGCTACTGTGCATGCGTAGTAACTATTTTACGTATCGTTTCGTTACGTAGATTGTGTATAAGCAGTCTTTAAGACCACAATCTACGTAACAAAGCGATACGTAAAATAGTAACTACGCAAGCACAGTAGCTACTATCGGGAAATTAAGGACGTATGTGGAAGACGTACAGGGTTGTGAATCCAGACCTGAGAGTAGAATCCGGACGTAGTAATGGATCATGGTATTAGATCTATTTGATTAGTATTGTGTGTATTGCATAGGGGAGTACAATGTGTCGTTGTGATAACACGTGTGTTCAGGTCAGGTGTCTGCACCGTGTTACTGAGTGTAAAGTCAGCGTGTGACAGGTCCTGTTCATTAGAGAAGCAGCTGTGGTTAATGTGGGATGATGCTGTCCATGTTCTACATGTGGTGTCCTGCTGTGTAACACGATTGTGCGATCCCGTCTTACAGCTTAATGAGATTATAAGGAACCCTACAGAGGGCCAGTTCTGGCAAGTGGATCACATCAGGCCAGTGTATGGCGGTGGAGGCCAGTGCCTATTGGACAATCTTCAGACCCTTTGCACAGTGTGTCATAAAGAGGTAAGAGGCTGTTATAAGTGTATTGTTGCTGCTGTGTTGTTTTATGCTCTATGTCTGAGTGAAGCGGGTGCAAACTGTACAATTAATAATATTGGGCCAGATTAGACCTTGACAGGGCTGACAGTCCACGCAGAAGAGGGGAGTGACCTCCATATTGTCACATCCAGCGCACATGTGCAGATGTTACCATTAGTCATCGGCTGGCATAACATATGGTATTAGTATTGGTCATATAAGGTTGACTTGGAGGTCACAGGATCACAGGCCATGTTCAGCAGTGTAAAAAAGGGGGTGTATCACTTTAAAGCGCTATTTAAAATCTGCAGCAGTGTCATAAAACTAGAAAGTGCCAATAAACCTTCTTGAATAAAACAGTGGAAAAAATATATATAGATTATAACTTCAGCGCTGATGTGTGTGTGTATAACTCAGATATACACACACACATCAGCGCTGAAGTTATAATCTATATATATTTTTCCCATGTTCAGCAGTGTGTAAACACGACACAATTTCAACAACTATCGGATCATTTTGTCAGGAGACGGGATTCGTGCAAGTGTGTACCAGCCTTCGATCACCAATAGATTTATATTGCTTATTACTATTGGATAATGTTAATATCTGAGGACAAAATGCAGAGTTGGAAAACTGGCGGAAAGTTACACTTGGACAAAACCACGTCAAATTGCAGGGGAGACCAATTTCATCTTCATATTAAGTAATGATATTTCCCAGCCCAAGCCTAGCGTCTGCATAGAATAAAATGAATCATACACGCCTGAAATTCAGCATCATTTTGTCCAGGTGTAACTTTCCACCTGTTTTACTCTTATTTTCAATCTTTCAATCCAGTCCTGAGTGCAAGGACTGAAACCATGATCGGCCCCTTATATTGGTAAATTCTTCCTTAAATCTCCTCCGTTCCTCTTGTGGAATACTTGGTTCAGAGACAGCCTTTAAACCCCCAAGACGGAGGTGAATCAGTCTCCAGAATCAGATTAGGATTCTCAGAGGGGAGCGTATGGACCAGGGTTCCACCCAGTGTAGTGTCAGCTTGTTACAGCAACAGACTGATTTGCTCCTTACTGCTACAGGTAGAAGTCTCGGATATACAGAATGTCAGTCACAGGGAAAACGGTTAAACATGGTTGGTACTTTATAGACAGTCTGTTCTGCGCTTGACGGCCATTTTGGTTCCGGATAGCTTTCCGGACGATCTGGCGCTTCCATCTCATATTTTTTAGTTTTCACAATGATGCATTTCTTAAAGATTCCCCAAGAACAAAGATTTTGATGTTTTGTGAATCTTTTGGGGATTTTCCCTGAGGAATAATTATTTGGCCTCAATATAGATCATTGGACGCAGAAGCATTTTTTCTCTCTATTTTTATGCATTTCTAAATATTAAAATGTACTAATATCCCACGTCTTCACCAATCCTGAGGTGAAACCAGGCTCGGAGAGAATCCAACCAGTAATTAGTGGTAATGGTTGCCCAGAAGGCATAAAGCTCCAATCAGGACATAGAGAGCAGCGTGATTCTCTCACTCATTCCGCGATCGGCTATTTCATGTATTCAGTGTTTTGATTTAGTGTCGGGAAGTGGAAGGTGACTTTCTCGCCCAGATCCAGTGCCTGAGAGGAGTCTCTGCTCGTTAATTGGGGCAATTTTTGTGGCCTGCGTTTGTAAAGTGCAGGAGATGAAATGGAGCGGCCTCGTTATCTGCATCTCCTAATTTCTGCAAATTCTCTGCCACTAATGAGGCAGTTTGACTGAGCGAGAGCAGACTGTCCGATAAGATAACGGTCTGATGACAACTCAGGCTCTCATCTACTGCTCCAAGAGGCTGTGGATGAGACACTCAGCGGCTGTTGTTGCCAAAAGCTGTTGGCTCATCCTTATTTATTATACTGGCAATTACAGGATCCCACTTTTATTACCCAAAGCCACTTGTAATCCCTGAAGATCATGACGCCTGTGCTGTACAGCTGACATTGGTGTTCTGCGATTTTTTTTTTTTTTTACAAATTTTGAGTGTTTTTGCTTATTAGCGATCTTACACCTTTTTCTAATAAGATGAGGATTTAGCTTTAGATTAGGACACTTTATGCCAATAACAATGTGTGTCTGTCTCTGTATTTAACCTTTGAGGGGCCTTCACTGCTGAGCAGAGGAGAAAGGAAGGCAGAGGGAGGAAATCAGAAAGGGATAGGTGAAAGGGGCAGTGGGGTGATAATATAGGCTGAGGATGGCAAGGAGGAAGATGGCGGAGGATGATCAGGTGAGGACGAGGGCAAGAAAGGAGGAGCAGGAGCTAGAGGAAAGTCAGCCCCAGAGGAGGAAGGCTGGTGCAGGATGCTTAGGACCAGTGGTTGGCGGTAGGAGGGAAGAGGACCGGGGCCTAAAGAGGAAGCCAACCAGGGGATTATCAGGGCCCAGAAGAGGAAGGGAGGAGGGGAATATCAGGGTCCAGAGGGGGAAGGGAGATGGGAGATCAAGGCCCAGAGGAAGCAGGCAGGTGGAGGAAGATTTAGCAGTAGAGGAAATGATAGTACATGATGGAGATAGGAGGGTATAGGAATGGTGTGAGGCTATAAAAACAATTAGTACTATGGCCTGGATCCAGATTTAGAAAGAGCTTAAAATTAAGAGGAAAGTTACTCCTGGGCTAAACCATATTGATTGCAGGGGAGTCATATTTCATCTGTTGCAAACAGTATTAGAGTTAAGAGGTGATGTTTCCTATCCCAAGTCTAAATAACAGTGTGATAGTAACACTGGTCAGTATCTGTGTAAAGTAAGCAATTCAAAGATATATCCCTGCATGCAAAGAATACAATTAA
>WWET01003120.1:131900-156696 GCA_011038615.1 Limnodynastes dumerilii | reverse complement strand
TTCCCTTCTTAAGATTTCGCATTCCACGTACGAGGTGTTAAAGGTCCCTGAACCGGAACCCAATGTGACACCATTTTATCAGCTTATCTTGATGAACGTATCGCTTTTTTTTAACGGCATTTAAAACTTCATTAACACCCACACAGGTAACTAAATATAGAGATATATAGAGATATATATATAAAAATGAAGACCACGTCAAGCAATTGGCGATATTGCCAGTCCATCTGGGAGCCGAGGGGTTAAAGAGTAAATTATTTCAGCTACGTGATGTTCAGCACCAATTCAAGCCTTAAAATAGATATTCCCACTAGTTTCCATGGCAGCGTACACTGTACAGTTAAATCTATCAATAGCCATAAGCAGAGCTGGGAAGATATCACCAGGCAGGGGAGAGGAAAAAAGTTCATTGCAAAGAAGAAAAATCCCCCCAGTCCCCTAATGCAGAGATTCCGCATCCTGGCGCAGTGTCCCCTAGATGTAGAGAATCTCAGCAGAAGGGCCAGATCGCTAATGAACGATTGGCAGCTGCTAAAGCCACAGTGGTCCGGTTCCTGATTTACAAAGAGATTCCGTACATAGCCTTCGCCACGGAGACTAGCGCATGGCCACAGTCCCGGCACTCAGCATTTTCCTCCTCCGTGCGGAAGGTGGATCCGTGACCTGGCACCAACCTTAATTATTCAGCACACGTCTCTGTGCGTGATAGATTGTGTGTAAGGGTTAAACTCAGCCCTAACTGTATGTGTTATGCATTTGCTGGGTGTCCCTGCCCCCATTGCGGAAGCTGAATTGCGCACGGAATGCAGCATACGCCGGCTGCGCTCTAACTGACGTACACACTATCGTTTAATTTCTGGATGTAGTCTAATGTCTGGAAAATGGCGCATTAATGTGCATAACGCTGGTGCAATTGCTCCCTCAATTCTCCTGATAATTGCAGATAAAAAGTGTTCTTCCAGTGTTTGGGGTGGGAGAAACTTGCTGGGATTCTGTCTGGTGTCATTTTCCTGTAGTAATATTATGTACATACGAGATGGGTTTTTGTGGTTCCCAGACTGAAATTTTTGTCTCTGTTTATCTTCTGCAATAGAAAAAGATGTGAATTGTTTAAAGTGGGTGCAGTGTGTACAAGTGTAACACAAAATGTGCAATACATACAAAAGATGTGTAACAAATAAGTGCAGCAATGTGAATATTAACAGTGCAAAAAACACTGCAATGGTGCAACAAATAAAACTAATACTAGACACCGATCCCCTTCATCTCTAAATTAAAAAATGTAAAAAACACGGTAGGAAAATTCACAACTCCTAGAAAAGACAGTGTCTAGTCCAAAAATACTACTTTATGTGAACTTCTTAATCATTCTAAAGGGGACTCCTGAGGAAAACTTTTTAAACATCCAGCAAACCAAATACTCCCACAACTATCCACGGTCTCCAAAAAACACTTATTCTCAGATTAACCACGGCTCAAGGATGGTATTATGAGAAGTGCAAATGAGAAGCCAACAGCCTCTGTATCTGGCTCACCCTCCTGTAAATAAAAAATACCAACGCATTTCAACCTGAGTCTTTTTCAAGGTAGTTTATCTTCTGACAAAATTAAGGTTCATAGTTCAGAAAAGTCCATCAACCTATACTGATGTAAGTGAAATGCGTTGATGTATTCACCAAACTCTATCGTTGTGATCTACCAACATTCTATGTTTTCCAGGTCTCCTTGTTGAAATACAAGTGTGTTCATTACTAACTGGTACATTTTTTTTTAAATACCCAAGTGGAAGTTTTTATCTCACTTGTGATGATTCTTCAAGGTGATCTAGAAAACATGAACTGCTGGTAGATCATAAGGGCTGGATCCAGACCCCTGCACCCTCTCCGTACAGGCAGGGGTCTAAAAGTATGCACAGAAGAGCAAAGTGCATGCCCGTCACTCCCCTCTCTGGACACTTTCCGCAGATCCGCCCAGAACTGCTGTTCACCGCCCTGGCCACCACTGGTTTTCTAGAGCAAAGCTCAAGACCATTAAATCAGCCGGCTATTTATACTCATGGAGTTGGAGAGATCCATTCTGACCCCGTAAAAATATCAATCTGTATTCCTCATGTTACACACCTTAGTGATGCAGCTTTTCCATCTCTAAATAAATAGATATTAGATGTCAGAGCTGTACAATTAGGGCGGTGATGTCACATTTATTCCATGGCTTAGGTGTGGGTAACGTGAGGATTATCTATTATATAAAATGGCTTTCGCTGCTTCTCACCCTTATAAATGAACGACAGGAAGATGAAACAAAGAGTGCGGCATCCTGAGAGTACGCTAGCCAGTGGCAAGAGAGGGACAGGTGCAGGTGGTGTGTATGTGTGAGGAGGGCGTACCGCCACTAAAACAATGAAAGGGAAGCAATCGAATCTTACTCCTATTTTTTGTTTCAGAGTTTTTATGGGCCTTTAACTAGTTTCTTCATATTTATGGGGTCAGAAGTGAGTTCACCTCCAATCATCAATGTGGTTGCCTTAAATTTTTTATCAACGCGTTTCACCTACATTAATAGTTAAACTTCATTAATATTTCTGATAATTAAGAAACCTAGAGATGAACTGAGGCTGGAGTTTCACAACATGAGTCTGGGAACCACCAGTACCCATCTTCTATTTAAACATGTAATGAAAATCTTAGATGACAGAGCCGGCTCATACGGTGTAACTCATCATCATCATCATCAATTTCTTCTCTGTGATATGAAGATCACGGCCCAGGACCCACAGGGTGAAAGGTCACAGACACTCAGGTAAGAAATATCTGGTCGTTACCTAGAGCCTTAATTGAATACAGCAAATTCCCCAAACTTGAATGGCAATGATTACATCCTGGATGGGAAAGCAGATTGCAATAACAATGCTCATTAAATGTCCATATATGTGCTGCCTATCTCAGATGTATCTAATTAAGCCTTTAAAGGCCACGCTCAAAGATTGCACAACTTTGTTAATTAACACAGAGAAAATTACGAACATTTTGCTTTTGTAGCAAAAACAAATTAAAAGTCTTCTGATTGTCTCACCTTGAGCTCTGCAAAACCTGCTGCGGTACAGACAGAAATGTTGTGTATCGATACCACAGCTTCACAAAATAGATTTATAGAATGATCCCTGCTCTCCGTATACTCAGCCCTGTACAGGGAATAATCAGGACGTGAATTACACTATACCCATACAACATTCTACATGGGTAACAGACAGCAGAGCATTGTACAAGGCAGGTTATGTTAGTATATTTCTACCACATTAAGAGTATATCTTTTTTTTTCTATAAATTTGTTTTTTAAACAATGCACATTAGTATATAAGTAAGGACACAAACAAAATGTCTCCTAACCAACTTTTGGCTAGTTCTTGTTTTGCATATTTTGAAAGTTACCGTAATCGGAACAACAATGATCCTGGGTACACACAATTCCAGACCATTCATTGCAGGGTGTGTACTCCAGCCATCTTGATTTGTTGTGATAAAAATGGCTGCATCCGATAATTTGGTTTTATGAACGCCCTAAAGATCACAATCACCGGATGGTATGAGGCCAGACAAATGTGTGTAGTGTGTACACAGATAAGACTCTTCTGGCATCTCCTGTGCAGCATAGACAGATATCTGTACAGAGTGCAGATGGTGATCTCAGATCTGATGGTAGATTGGTGCAGTGTACACATCTGGTAAGAGTCATGTCATGTATGATCACAGAGGTGTGTGACCAGCTTACAGGAAGTGCTTGAAGTATCACCTTAGGATAGCCATTAATCAGCAGCATTGCATCGTCCACCCAGAATAACGCCAGGCTTGTACCTGCTGAAGACACTGTTGTCACAGACACTTTCTATTGGCTGTTGGTTTATTTGTCTCCTGTAAAGAAACTTCACTGTTCTTAGATACAGCGGCAACAATACCTCAAGCAAGAGAGTTAGACCTAGCACAACACGGAGAGCAATTCATAGAGGTCTAAATAGGTCACAGAACCCTCCCACCTCCAGCTAATGGTTTGTTTCTTGGTTTAGGGCCCCCTCCTACAACTCTATTCAGTCAGCTATGATCTCTCTCTCCACACACACACACATTGTGCTATTTTCCACACTGGATCCCATGCACAGCAGGTAATATGTGACTTATGAATGGTCTGATTGCACTGAGGACTCGGGACTTTGATTTCTTTATGTAAAGGAAAACTTGTGTTCTTTGTACGGAAAACACAGGACAGGTTCCTTCCAGCGCCAATACAAAGGACCAGACCCAACGTTTGAAAATAAGAGGAAATATAAAGGACCAGACCCAACGTTTGAAAATAAGAGGAAATATAAGTGGAAAACAGGAGGAAAGTTACATCTTAGCAAAACCATGCTGCATTTCAGGGGTAGTGAAATAAATGCTATTCTATGCATGCAGGGAGGTTACTTCAATTATGCTTATTGTACATAGATACTGACCAGCGTTACTATCACACTGTTATTTATCACCTCTCATCTCTAATACTATTATATTATTATTACACAGATACTGACCAACGTTACTATCACACTGTTATTTATCACCTCTCATCTCTAATACTATTATATTATTACACAGATACTGACCAGCATTATTATCACCCTATTACTGCGCATGCGCAGTAGCACTTTTCGCAGAACTCTGGCCTCAATTGCATTGCGGCCAGAGCTCTGGATCCGGCCCTAGATTGCTAGACCTCCACACAATGTATAGACAGACTTGGAAATGTCCAATTACTTAGATTATTTGAAACGGGTCTGTCTCCACACCGTGGACTGTATTCAGAGATGAGTGAGTTAGGTGTGTGTCAACCCGCACCTAACTCTCCTGTCCAGCCCCCGGAGCAGCCCCCCTAATTTTAGGTGCCTAAGTTAGGTGCCATAGGCTACCTTAACTTACTGTGTGTATTTTCCTTCTAGAGAATGCCTTCCCACACCCTCTACGGCTAATCTCTCCCCGAGGCAGCACTGACACGCCTCCTTCCTTACTAACCTAACCTACTACTAACCTTTAAAGACTGCACGTACTCAATCTGCGTACCTAAGTGGTACGTAGATCGCGTAAATGACCTACTACGCATGTCGAGCGGGTCATTTCCTAATTCACCGTTCCTGTGTGTGGTTACACAGAATGCTGGATCTGCATTTGCCACATTGTGGGTAAGACCCTGAAGACTGCGTATAATCTTCCAAGATGTACAATTTCTTTTTCTGCAACATAGTTTTATCCTAGTTTACGACTGCACCAGGTTAGCAGTTGCCTAGTAGTTTCTATCCATGTCTTTCCTTAATTAAGTATTGAGATAGCAATTACAGAGATTTACAAAGCTGCGGGAATGGAACAGTGGACAACATACTAGAAAATGTCAGTTAGAATCTGATTGGTTGTTATGGGACATCTCTGCTTTTCCAATCCTGCAGTTTATCTGGCCCCTGGTCTGTTGATTGGAAAAATAGTGACGTTTGGATTAAGTCCCTTTTGATTATAAGCAGTTTTGATTCTGTTTTGTTTTTAGAAATGCTTTTGCGTTAATGACACTTAATGAATATTTATATTTTGTCACCCAAATGTAACTTTCTATGGTGTTTCTTACTAATTCATTTTTTTCCCTTTTTAGGTAATTGTAAATAATTCACCTGATTTTTGTATGAAGGTGTATTTCACAAGTTCTATGTATATAATGTATAATTTTAAACCTATATTGCTTCAAAACTATCATAATTAATAGAAATTAGTTAAAAATATTATAGTTAAGGAATTTTTAGATTGGTGAAGTCACTTTGTACTGTCTCATGCTGTGTCACTTCTACTACAGCTATTATATCTGATTTTCTCAGCTTATTATTCTCTGGGTCTTATATTCCATTATTTAGGTTTGTATTATTACCTCTTGTCTTTTCAAAACCATTGGCATTATGATCTGACAGTCATAATGTTTTAAGATGTATTTCAATTTATTTGCAGGCAAGGTGCTTTCTCATGTTAATTCTGGATCTACACCCAAAGCAATAGCAATCAGTGAAAGTGGAGTAATGGAGTCCACAACTCAAACATCCAATAAAATTGCTATATCCCCTCTAAAGTCTCCACCCACTAAGGTAATGATTTTTCTATTGGCAGCGGGTTTAATGCATGGCAACAGAGCTTGTTTAGTTTTTGTGTAACAAAAAAAAAAAAAATTGTTTTTTTTTTTTTTTTTTTTTTTTTTTCATTTTGCAAAGTTACAATTTTACAATATTAACAATAACATTTAGTTTACCACCTGACCTCAACCAAGAAACATTGTTATGTGCATAAAGTTGATTACACTGATAAAAGTGGGGGAAAATTATATATCAATGAACTGTTAAAAGAAACAATAAATGTAGTAAATAATAGTTTGTTTTAAATCATTTAGACCCCAGATCGGAACATTTGGGGTCTACTAAAGATTCTAAACAGGGTAACCGGAGATTCTATCGATCATCTCGTATAGAAAACTATAGGTAAAACATGTGGTTGCTATGGGAAACAGCTTTCCCTCCTTAGACGGTTTGGTTACGTAGTTTTCGTAGCAGATTAGAAACGGTACGTTGATAGCATAAATAAGCTAGTACGCATGCGCAGTAGCTCAATTCTTAAAACGACGCCGAAAACTACGTAACTGTGAATCCGGACCTATGTTTGGAAGGTTTATTATGAAGATGGATGTGCTGGTAATAGATGCTTAGCTCTATTCTCTATACAGACTCCTAGATAAAGTGACTGAGACATTGTCCTGTGATGTATGGAGCCTCCCAGAGGCCATAGATCATCTTGGTTACTTTGCATAAGGAGACGGGGAAGTATAAGGAGTAATTGCTAAAATCCGATATAAAGCCAAGTACTGACCCTGCAAATACTAATACATGGAAGCTGGAGGGGAAAGGGTAATATTAATAGCGTTAACAGCAGAGGCTACAAAATACATTGCAACAAGTTTAATGTTTGCAGAGCTGAATGTATTTGTAGGAATACCCTGAGGCAGGGATGTATCACTTAATGTGAGACACGACGCGTTTCAAGAACGCCTGTGTGCGATGCCATCCTGGACACTGCGCTAGTTCTGCCAATCGCTATAGACAACATTGCAATGATCAGGAAAAGCAGATGTGAGTTACGATGGGCCTACACATTTACACAGATGACAAGCAGAGCGGACGCTATGTACCAAGCCATGCCCACACCCCGTAGGATTGCACAAGACAAAGCCCTTTACGGTTTTCACACACCCGTTTGTTGGGATCGCACCCCGGTGACCGCATCCTGAGGACGTTAGAAGAAGGACGTGTCCGAGGAGAAGGCCCCTGCCAGCCGGAAATCGTCCTTGGTGAGCACGCTGTACATCCGATGGGGCAATGCCTTGGAATATGGGGCGGGCCTAGGAACGGTGGTACGTAAGATGACTTCACGGCCCGCTGGAGGAGGGAAATCCGTGGCAGATACAGACTTCCTGTCGTCCAATGAACTAGATTTCTTGGGTTCCTCATCCATGGGGGCCAAGGCTGCGGCCTAAACAAAACCACATGTTTATTGGGGGAGGGGCCACCGACACAACGCACATTCGTCATACGGCAATTCTATATCAATAGATATCAGGATTGTGATTGGTGGAGAAAAAGAGACATAGGAAAGATCGCCGGGACGCGACCGGGAAAATATTTGTCAAGCAAAAGGCAACAATGTTAATGTGTTCCTCGTTACCTCGTACATAGTAATAAAAGCTGCTCCTGTACACTGTATGACTGGTTAATGCCCCTTTTCCTGCCCTTAATAAATGCATTTATCGCACAGAACAGCAACAATAGAACACACACACTGAGACCTTAATGGAAAAACATCACAGCCTATATTACACAGATCTGTCATCTAATTGTCTTTGAAATCCCAAGATTAGGGGGGAGGGGAAACCCCTATTTTTTGTCACGTTCTGCCCTCCGGATCGCTTACATCGGAATCCCTCAGGCTGTTTATTTTCAGGAATTAAAGACATAACAAGGACAAGTCCTGGGGGGGGGGGTTCTGTCACTTCGTGGGGGGCGGGGTTCTGTCACAGGGGAGGAGTGTAAACATCATATTTAATGTTCATGCTAATAAGCATAGTGTACGGTCTAGTAAACGCCAGAATGACACCATTTTCCCTGTCCTTTATTTCTCATCAGTGACTTTCACACACATTCATTATAAAAGAAAACAAGAAAATTTCTAAAAACTACAATTATGTTACTAAACGCAAGTCAATAAATTATCCTCCTATATATTTAGTGGTTTGGAAGCCGAATAAATATAATAAAAAATAATCTTTCTACTTCTAGAATAAAGAACCGGATCCTGACCTCCGTCTGACACCCGATTCACGCACGTAAGGGCTAAAGTGAAGGGTCTGGACGGAGGCGCATGTGCCCGACAGATGTTCCGCAACGGATCTCTAAGTTCCATACACCTGGAGCTCCGCCTGGCAGGGGGCACATGCTCTCCGCCTGCTTAAACTCCATAAGGTGGGCAGGGGAGCATTTACATTTTACAATAGGGGTGGGGGATGGGTTTTAGTGGTAACGTATCGAGGATCCACTCCGGTGATTGAAAGCTACCTTATGGCAGTGTAAGTGACCTATAGATCGCACAAGAGTAAAGGCTTAGAGGTCAGGAACCAGTCCAATAACCTGTAACACAACATGTTGTAACACTGCTGTTATCCCTTACTGTCACCAGACACCTCTGTGCGGAAGATTCAGGCTGATGCGTTACAGAAGATGTTTCTTTAGTGCATATTTAAGGCATAAATACTGAACACAGAAGGTAAATGACCAACACATGAATTCCTTACTGCACTACACTGGTTGTAAGGTTTCATGGGGGTATATTTACAAAAGGCCATTTTTTCCAACGATTTTAATTTGTTGGATGTCGCCACGAATTACAGGCGATTTGCAGCAAGAATTCACTAAGCTGTGAGTCTAGTGCATATTTAAGGCATAAATACTGAACACAGAAGGTAAATGACCAACACATGAATTCCTTACTGCACTACACTGGTTGTAAGGTTTCATGGGGGTATATTTAGAAAAGGCGATTTTTTCCCAACAATTTTAATTTGTTGGATGTCACTGCGAATTACAGGCGATTTGCAGCAAGAATTCACTAAGCTGTGAGTCGTCTGCAATTTTCTTAAACATCCGCAAGTTGCGTCGATTTTGCAAGGGGTAAATCGCGGTGCTTTTCTATAGAAAAGCACCGCGATTTGTCCTTTGAAAATTGCGTCAACTCGCGGGTGTCTGAAAAACAAGTGCAGCATGCTTGAAAGCCTTAGCCATGCTGTGCGGATAGAACCACAAGGCTCAGCATTGCTTAGCCTTGGAGTAGTATCAGCGTCAGCATGGCAAGACTTCTAACCGTGCTGTGTGTGGTGTAGAAAACATAGTTATACATTACTATAAGTGTCTATGTGAAATAAACATTTTCCCTGACTATTATTTCCCCATAATGTGTGCACTTACCTCCGGGGGCCCCCATGTCCTATACTAAATGTATCGCAATGTACTGTGTGGTGTAAAAAAAGAATATGTTTTTGTCACTCACCGTTTGCTGTCATCATTCTTGGGAAGAGTTTCTTGATGAGTTGAATCTTCTCCAGTTGCTTGGAGACTGTCCTCCGGTTGATAGAAGTGTCATCCCCGGTGTTCGGTTCTGCTCCTTGGCCTCTTCAGTACTTGACACGCGGACAAGCTCCTTCTTCTGTGGCGCTCCTAATGACCATTCAGTCACTAGGGGGCAGCCTTTTATATTAATGATGATGTCAGTTACATAAGCGGCTCTAGTGTTTCTAACATCACTACACGCACAACACACAGCGCAGCATGGCATCGCCTCTAGGCAAGGGCGAATTGCTAAACGGCGATTTTATGGTGATTTCACTGCGAGTTCATCAAAGCGACCTATGTGAATACAGTGAGTTGTATGTGTAACATTGAAAAAAATCTCAATGGCGATTTTATGGACGGCGATTTTCCAGAGGCTTAAACTCACGTGAGTTTAGCTTTAGTGAATACGGAGATTTGATATTTACAGCAAATTCACATGATTTGAGGCGATTTTTTCTAATTCGCATTTTGTAAATATACCCCATAGACCTAGATTACATACAACTCATTCCTTTGCTTCTGTTTTTGGGGTATGTGCAGCGTTAAAATACACAAAATATGCAACAATCTATCGCTACATGAACACAATTACACTGTACACAACACCTTTCATTCACTCATGACTACCGTTTTGTGTCTGCGTTGGACCCATGTAATTTAATATTAACAGCACGAAACGCGTTAGTGACAAGATGCTCTGCCTCTCTAAGTACACGCCGCCTCTATCACACACGTCATAGTCAGGTGAGCAAATGAGCTAGAAATTCTAGAGGTTACCTCTTCTGAAGAATCAGTCAGCTTGAGAAAGGAAATGGTGGTAAGAGACAGACAGTCAAAGCCTAGGGAGGCTACAAGAGGTTAGACAAACAGTTTAGTACGTGCAAAATGGCTTTACATACATGCATGGGCGTGGACACATTAATATGTAAGGCTGAGCAGAGGCCACAGGGATCCTGTACATTACGTGAAGTTGTTATTGTAACAGAGCTACGGCAGTCACTAGAATGGTGAGGAACATAGACTGAAGCACAGAAATGTATGTACAGAGAAGTCCGAGTACAAGCTGTAGATTATCTTTGTTGCAATGCTATGGTGAAAAATGTTGTTATTTTTGCATGCATAGAAAACCCAACGCGCTTTGCACCTGGTCCACAATACTGAGTCAATATTCCCATTATGGAAAGTTTACAGTTCATAATCTGTTGGCAAATTTTAATTCCCGATCCCTAAATTCCAGCATGCACTTTCCAGTTGACCCTAAATGATGTTGAAATTAAGCACATATCTGAACTATGGAGTAGGTTAACACACAGGGCTAACGCATTTCACCTTCTCTGAGAAGACAATCTATTTGTGTCCCTGTAGGTCACCCGTCGCACTCTCTGACTGTAAGACTGGGGTCTGAAGCTGGCCATTCACTGATAATCGGTGCCAATAATAACTCAATCGCATGGTCCAGAAAATGATTCTTTGGTCGGCTTTATGACAATAATAGTTGGTTTCTGACTCCATCCCCAGAATAGCAGAACGATAGGGACCCAGTGCAGGACACAGGTACAATTTGCCCCCAGTTGGTATATTTGTAGTAGTGGATCCCTCAGATCTAGAAAATCCATGGAATTTTGAACCCTCTTTTACTTTATTACCAGATCTCTAACGCTCATATGAAGAAATGGTCTCATGGATATAAGTCACATAGCCTGAGCTTTAATCACAGGGCGATCATCCATTAAAACCTGACTACCAATTTCACTTTATTGTCTGGAAATCATCTACAGGGACCGGCTAATAGCAGATAAGCTTCTCCCATGCAATTCCATGACTGCAGGCATAGTGCTTCAGCCACAGAGGTCGCGGGGGCCGGGGGACGCTGAGAGGAGCCACGGATGCCTATCTCCTGCGAGAATATTCTCTGAGCACTGTAGGGTTAAAAGGAACCTACTGGGGCACTACTGCTGGGGAACAGGGAAGTTACTGTGGGATAAAGTGTAGACAAAGCACTATTTGGGGGCAAAATATACCGGTGGGAGTCTCCGCTGAAAATAATGATAAATTAGATATAGACACAGCCGTAAGCTCATTTTCAGATGTCTCTTATTTAGAAAATAGCGTTCTTTAGAAAAAAAAATGTTTATGAATATGTAAATATGTGATTGGCAAACACTGCCACAGACCCGTCACACCCACCGGAAGGGAGTATGACTCTATGGGGAGTCTTAGGGTCAGGCCGCGGAGAGTGGAGTCTTAGGGTTAGGCTGTGGGGAGGGGAGTCTTAGGGTCAGGCTGCGGGGAAGGAAGTCTTAGGGTCAGACTATGGGGAAGGAAGTCTTAGGGTCAGGCTACAGGAAGGGGAGTCTTAAGGTTAGCCTGCAGGGAAGGGAATCTTAGGGTTAGGCTGCAGGGAAGGGAGTCTTAGGGTCAGGCTGTGGGGAGGGGAGTCTTAGGGTCAGGCTGCGGGGAGGGGAGTCTTAGGGTCAGGCTGCGGGGAAGGAAGTCTTAGGGTCAGACTATTCCGATCTGGAGTCTTAGGGTCAGGCTGCGGGGAAGGGAGTCTTAGGGTCAGGCTACAGGAAGGGGAGTCTTAAGGTTAGGCTGCAGGGAAGGGAATCTTAGGGTTAGGCTGCAGGGAAGAGAGTCTTAGGGTTAGGCTGCAGGGAAGGGAATCTTAGGGTTAGGCTGCAGGGAGGGGAGTCTTAGGGTTAGGCTGCGGGGAGGGGAGTCTTAGGGTCAGGGTAATGTAATGGGAGGGTTAGGGTTATGATTAGGAAAAGGGTTGGGGTTAGATTCATGCTCATCATTCACTGCTGCCTGTTCCTCCTGGGGAAGATCAATTGCTGTGCCTCGGCCTGACAGAAGCAGTCGGTTTCCAAGGCATTGCATAATTGGGTGGGAGTATAACATGTACCGGCGGGGGATATATAGGGGAAACTATTGTGGAGCTTTAATGCAGAGGGGACTTTGTAAAAGGGTGATAGGTCACTACATAGGGCTTGAACAAAAAACCAATCCCAGATCTATAAAATGTCATCATCCTCACCCGCAGTCCCCAAAACCCCGCTAATAACAGACGCACATCTGAACGACCCACGTGTCAGACCCAGGCACCTTCCGCCTCTGGACGTGATACAAGAGACAGACATCTTCAGGCCTGCGCTGGACACAGATGTCTTTAGGGTCAGACCCTCCGCTTCCCCCTCCTATGACCAGCCAATAAATCATCCCCCACTCGCTGCCCTTTGGTTCGCCGTTAGCATTACATGAAGTGCTGTTGTGTAAATCTCTGTGGAGGCGGAAATCAGGAAACAATCCTGCGTGTGAAAGTGACACCGGTGACGCTGAGTATTTATGGTGTCTCAGCGTTTACAACGGGAGCCTGTACGTCTGGACGACCCGCAGAGCGAGATAATGAGGGGACATTAATCACACAAAGAATACATGTCCTTATCTGCCTTCACGTTTCAGGGAAGTCGTGTACGGCGGCCGGGCGCCTTCCCTCTCTGCCTCTCTCGTACATGTTCATTCTTATTAACAGCGCTGCAGATAAACCCTGCACAATAACCCAGAGCGCGCACTTACCCGCTGAGAGCTTACAAACATCTTGTGCATGATGGTGCCGGCGACCCCCCTGCCCGCTCCGATGATTGGCACTTCGGGCTGCTCGAGAAGACAACTCACAAACCTGTCAGGGAGAAGAGATCAGGAGATGGGTTATGGACGATGACGAGTGCCGGTGGAGGGATCAGTCCGGGGAGAGTACAGTGTATGGGGAGTGATGATCTGAGAGCCAGGACAGGGCATTGTGGCTGAACGTAGATCGACGCTGCGTGTTAATGATAATGCTGGCTCAGTACTGGACGCATCAGCTTGTGGTTGTAGTGTAGTGTGGGCAGGATGATGGCAACAATATATAAGCATACGTAGATAATAGCACTCATCATATATAAGCATACGTAGATAATAGCACTCATCATATATAAGCATACGTAGATAATAGCACTCATCATATATAAGCATACGTAGATAATAGCACTCATCATATATAAGCATACGTAGATAATAGCACTCATCATATATAAGCATACGTAGATAATAGCACTCATCATATATAAGCATACGTAGATAATAGCACTCATCATATATAAGCATACGTAGATAATAGCACTCATCATATATAAGCATACGTAGATAATAGCACTCATCATATATAAGCATACGTAGATAATAGCACTCATCATATATAAGCATACGTAGATAATAGCACTCATCATATATAAGCATACGTAGATAATAGCACTCATCATATATAAGCATACGTAGATAATAGCACTCATCATATATAAGCATACGTAGATAATAGCACTCATCATATATAAGCATACGTAGATAATAGCACTCATCATATATAAGCATACGTAGATAATAGCACTCATCATATATAAGCATACGTAGATAATAGCACTCATCATATATAAGCATACGTAGATAATAGCACTCATCATATATAAGCATACGTAGATAATAGCACTCATCATATATAAGCATACGTAGATAATAGCACTCATCATATATAAGCATACGTAGATAATAGCACTCATCATATATAAGCATACGTAGATAATAGCACTCATCATATATAAGCATACGTAGATAATAGCACTCATCATATATAAGCATACGTAGATAATAGCACTCATCATATATAAGCATACGTAGATAATAGCACTCATCATATATAAGCATACGTAGATAATAGCACTCATCATATATAAGCATACGTAGATAATAGCACTCATCATATATAAGCATACGTAGATAATAGCACTCATCATATATAAGCATACGTAGATAATAGCACTCATCATATATAAGCATACGTAGATAATAGCACTCATCATATATAAGCATACGTAGATAATAGCACTCATCATATATAAGCATACGTAGATAATAGCACTCATCATATATAAGCATACGTAGATAATAGCACTCATCATATATAAGCATACGTAGATAATAGCACTCATCATATATAAGCATACGTAGATAATAGCACTCATCATATATAAGCATACGTAGATAATAGCACTCATCATATATAAGCATACGTAGATAATAGCACTCATCATATATAAGCATACGTAGATAATAGCACTCATCATATATAAGCATACGTAGATAATAGCACTCATCATATATAAGCATACGTAGATAATAGCACTCATCATATATAAGCATACGTAGATAATAGCACTCATCATATATAAGCATACGTAGATAATAGCACTCATCATATATAAGCATACGTAGATAATAGCACTCATCATATATAAGCATACGTAGATAATAGCACTCATCATATATAAGCATACGTAGATAATAGCACTCATCATATATAAGCATACGTAGATAATAGCACTCATCATATATAAGCATACGTAGATAATAGCACTCATCATATATAAGCATACGTAGATAATAGCACTCATCATATATAAGCATACGTAGATAATAGCACTCATCATATATAAGCATACGTAGATAATAGCACTCATCATATATAAGCATACGTAGATAATAGCACTCATCATATATAAGCATACGTAGATAATAGCACTCATCATATATAAGCATACGTAGATAATAGCACTCATCATATATAAGCATACGTAGATAATAGCACTCATCATATATAAGCATACGTAGATAATAGCACTCATCATATATAAGCATACGTAGATAATAGCACTCATCATATATAAGCATACGTAGATAATAGCACTCATCATATATAAGCATACGTAGATAATAGCACTCATCATATATAAGCATACGTAGATAATAGCACTCATCATATATAAGCATACGTAGATAATAGCACTCATCATATATAAGCATACGTAGATAATAGCACTCATCATATATAAGCATACGTAGATAATAGCACTCATCATATATAAGCATACGTAGATAATAGCACTCATCATATATAAGCATACGTAGATAATAGCACTCATCATATATAAGCATACGTAGATAATAGCACTCATCATATATAAGCATACGTAGATAATAGCACTCATCATATATAAGCATACGTAGATAATAGCACTCATCATATATAAGCATACGTAGATAATAGCACTCATCATATATAAGCATACGTAGATAATAGCACTCATCATATATAAGCATACGTAGATAATAGCACTCATCATATATAAGCATACGTAGATAATAGCACTCATCATATATAAGCATACGTAGATAATAGCACTCATCATATATAAGCATACGTAGATAATAGCACTCATCATATATAAGCATACGTAGATAATAGCACTCATCATATATAAGCATACGTAGATAATAGCACTCATCATATATAAGCATACGTAGATAATAGCACTCATCATATATAAGCATACGTAGATAATAGCACTCATCATATATAAGCATACGTAGATAATAGCACTCATCATATATAAGCATACGTAGATAATAGCACTCATCATATATAAGCATACGTAGATAATAGCACTCATCATATATAAGCATACGTAGATAATAGCACTCATCATATATAAGCATACGTAGATAATAGCACTCATCATATATAAGCATACGTAGATAATAGCACTCATCATATATAAGCATACGTAGATAATAGCACTCATCATATATAAGCATACGTAGATAATAGCACTCATCATATATAAGCATACGTAGATAATAGCATTCAGCATATATAAGCATACGTAGATAATAGCACTCATCATATATAAGCATACGTAGATAATAGCATTCAGCATATATAAGCATACGTAGATAATAGCACTCATCATATATAAGCATACGTAGATAATAGCATTCAGCATATATAAGCATACGTAGATAATAGCACTCATCATATATAAGCATACGTAGATAATAGCATTCAGCATATATAAGCATACGTAGATAATAGCACCCATCATATATAAGCATACGTAGATAATAGCATTCAGCATATATAAGCATACGTAGATAATAGCATTCAGCATATATAAGCATACGTAGATAATAGCATTCAGCATATATAAGCATACGTAGATAATGACACTCAGCATATATAAGCATACGTAGATAATAACACTCAGCATATATAAGCATACGTAGATAATAACACTCAGCATATATAAGCATACGTAGATAATAACACTCAGCATGTCTGTGACAGGAGCGAGGTCGCTCACCTTCTTCTTTGACTTTGAGGACGGCGGAGTGGATGACGCAAGGTAGGAGGTGACGAGTCAGGTCGGACGGCTTCTGAATTGCCAAGTATCGGAGGACCTAACGTGTAAAAACGTGGGTGTTGATAAAACAATAGGCGATGAAACAATACATACAGACAGGACCGGAGCAGCCCAGGGTGTGGTTTGATGGTCTGTCTAATGATCCACAGCAGCGTTCATATTGTGATACCAACGTTTGTTCAGCATTACAATAATCCTGACCCTAAATCTACCCCTTACCCCTTTCCAGGGCAGCAGACGCTGGAGACGGTTCAATTCGGCACGGGTACAGCAGGTGCTGGGAACAGTATATGTCACACAGGGCCGCCACCGGGAGTTTTGTGGCTTGGGTCACAGGTCGTGGCGCTCTGCCCGCTATGCGATGTCAGCTTGCAGGTGTGCAGCCTAATTACCCCTTTCATCAGAATGTGCCGGCGGGAGGATACTGGCAATACCTGCTGCTGGAGAGTTAAGGGTAGTATCGGCAGGCTCCTCCGGGCCCAGGACAATAGTCCCCGCCCCCCCCTCCGATGTCACAGCCTGTATCAGGGAGAGTAAATCCTGTCTGCAATGATCCAGCCGACATCATGGTGTCTGCAGTCAAAATAGAATTTGCTGTAACGGCAACAACATACCGTGCCCATGGCCAGGATGGGACTTGCCGGAGAGGGCTCCGCTGGGTAAGCCACCTGTGGCCATGGGAAGGTCACAGTAGATCCAATAAATTGGGCAAGCCCTGGCCTGGCTCTGATTTGGGCACTTTCTGGGCGCCGTGGTGAAGCTGCTGTGTGACATTACAGGGGCAGAGCACTCAGACCCCTAGATACAGAACTGCGCAGACAAAGAAAACACGAAATAGATCGTAGGCCTTTTTTTTTTCTTTGATCCCTCAAGCTTTATTATTCTTTTCATTTATTTATTTATACATTCCTCTGTCATTTAGCGGAATGATCGCTCGCTGCATTTACTGGCTGATTTACACGGCCCCCTTCCTGTCTCTACCTTGTGACCCGCGGCGGTGGCATCACGGATCTCTGAGTGATCTCATTCTCCTGCTCCTGCACCTGAACATTAGTCGCAGGTTCTAAGACAGAATTCAGTGCAGAGGAAACGAAGTCCCGGAACAATGGAAAACGGATTCAGACGAACACAGCAAAATAAACTCCTGTCAGCTCCTCAACAATGAGACTTTATTCACTTTAAATTGCTGTCATGGAAACCAAAGAGAACGTCTGCGCTTTCTGAAGTCCTTTTTTTTAATGTTATTTATTGCTTAAGAAAAACAAACTATAAATAGCGGTAATTGAGAGAAGGCATTACATGCAGGGTGCGGGGCAGCGTTATCACATAGCTGCACACAGCGTCTTGTATTTCATTAAATCTATATCTATCTGACTGGTGGAATCTCACCTTTGGGTAGTAATCTTCCCGTCCTTTGTCTCCCTGTGACCGCGAGGCGCCTCTAGCATTCTCCGTGATGGACTGGGTGAATCGCGGCTTGATTTTATTGGAGATTTGGGTGCATTTAGTTCATGATGGAGAATTGGTGAATTATCTGGCTCTCGGCTCTCCCTTCAGAGATAAATTCGCCAGGTTATCTGGGGTGACAACCTGTCTGTGCTGCGGAGAGCTGCGGAACACTGGGGTAAGGGAACGATTCTAGAGTACAAGTGGGTGCAGCAGAAAATGCTACAAAGAGCAGCCTAAAGCACAATATACGGCTGTGCTGGAGGGCCGATGAAAGATGAGAGAAGATATAAGAAGAGGAGAACGAGTGGATGAAATAACCGATATCTCGATCTACTCATCAGCCCAGCAGATGGAGTGCGGCCAGATGGGGACCTACTACAGCGCTTTCTGGCGCGTGGGTCATCACGCGTTTTACACGTTTATGTTGCGGAGTGAAATTGCATTATTTTCCTGTATAGAAATACTTTTACTGTACGTGTGGCGAAGGGCGTTTAACAATTGGGTCATTATTATTGCAGAAACGGCCAGAAATGGTGCATCGAACAACATACCCAGAGAGACTAATGGATGTAACGTGTAGCAGAGAAGGATGATAAAAACATTATAACCGGCACAGGAGGGAACAAGATGCCCTGACCCAGGTTTACCGGAATGTCTCTGAAAGGGTAGTTGATGAGTGGAACAGCCTTCCATTAAAGGTGGTACAGGTGAAAACACAGGACCGTGTCTAGAAGAACATAAGAGGGAACGGATTTGCAGTTCTACGCATGGCCACTCCCTGGACACACCCTCGTGTTCGCTGTTCTTAACTAAATAAATAATGCCAATGGCAGCCGTATCTTCCTGTGCGTTTGTCTCTTCTTAAGTTGCTTACGCACGTACTTAAACTGCGCCCTGTCTGTCCCCTTTAAATGCTCCCCACACCCACTTTTCTTATCTTCCTTCTTAACTTGGCCTGGCCACGCCCCTTGTTACTTATCTCATTACAAGCGGCTTTGTTACGGTGTCACCGTTATTAAATCCTACATAGATTGTGTAACTAAGGGAACTACGCATAAAAACACGCACAGACGTAGCAGCAGCTTCTGATCTGTGAATCAGGTCCGCAGGGTCTTGCTCATCATGATTAATAACAAAAATGATTTGTAATAATGAACACGGACATTCGGACCTTTATCTTATTACCTTCTCTGCCTCTTTAGTGTCATCAAAGAGTCTCCTCTGCCGGCGGGCCGGGGTCGGTTTGGCCGTCTCCCAGGCCTCCACCCACATGTTGTTGGGGATCTTCATTCTTGCGCTCAGCTCCCCTTTAATGACCGTGTTGCCGCTCTCGTCCGTCACTTCCTCTTCCACATAGTCCCGGGGAGAGTACCAGCGCACAAAGTCCTCCAAGCAGCAGCCGGGGTTCGCAGCCTAAGAGAGAAGAGAGATGACAGCCACTGGGGGGCGTCACGGGGAAGGAGGGGGTCACTGCGTAAAGGCAGCCGCAAAAGGTAACGTCCTTGGGGGTCATTTACCAGGCATCTGCCGTCACTGCGCGCTCATTACAGTCAGAGAAACACAGATGTCTGTAAAGAAGCGTCTCACCGGCAGCTCTAACAAGGACGCCCTGGATTTGGAATCTGTCTGAAGGTCAGTTATATTTGCAGACTTTGGCAGTTGTGACTTTTTGGTAAAGGATCCACTAATTATCGAGCATCACGCTGTCAGGACTCTCAATGCTGACCGGGTTTTAATGTCTCGTGTGTAGGTCTTACAAGTCACTCTGTGTTCAGTGCTGTAGATAGGAGCTGGATAACGCAGGAGGGAGGGGCCTAGTCCGTAGCCAACGCCATCAGAGAATAAGTGAGATCAGGCTAGACCGTAGGAAGTCTGGGTGGGCACAGAGGTGGAGGGTGACGCCCACTTATGAATTCAGCCACGCCCTTCCATCGAAAGTGTCAGCTCTTATGTCTGTATGAGTTGGAATGCAATCTGATTGGTTAGCGCACATATCTCACCATGCCCTGTATAGGAAGGCGGCCTCGAACCATCTGCAGAACACAGGAGCTGGACCCGGGCTAACAGTAACTCTGAGCCACTTGTCCTCATTACAGATAACAGAGATTATAAGACAGGACTAAGCACGGGAGGGCAAGCTACAAACAGACCCTGACATCTGATCACAGGCATCAGTCACTTGGAAAATAAGGGCGTTGTTCACCAATTTGTTAATCTGTATTTCGACTGATCGCTTAGTGGCAGTACAGTGAGGACGCTGTGACCCTTCCCCAGGTATTGTACATACATTGGACGCCATTGTTCCTGTGACTGCTGCCCCTAAGAAGAGTCCAATGCCAACAGGGAAGTTTTCATCATCCTATCAGTAACCCTCCTCTTTCCGCAGCCTAACCTCAACCCTCCCCCAATCCTGTAACCCTCCCCTCTCCGTAGCCTAACCTTAACCCTAACCCCCATAACCCTCCCCTCTCCGCAGCCTAACCTTAACGCTCCCCTCTCCACAGCCGAACCTTAACCCTAACCCCCATAACCCTCCCCTCTCCGCAGCCTAACCTTAAACCTCCCTCCCCTCTCCGCAGCCTAACCTTAACCCCAACCCCATAACCCTCCCCTCTCCGCAGCCTAACCTTAACCTTACCCCCAACCCTCCCTTTTCCGCAGCTCAACACTAACCCTCCCCTTCCCGCAAGTTAACCTTAACCCTTCCCCCAACCCTGTAAACTTCCCCCTCTCCACAGCCTAACCTTAACCCTCCTCCCTATCGGCAGTTTCACCCTAACCCCAATGAGCTCTTTGTCGAGTTAAATGCATTCGACCTTCCGTGGGTATATATATTCTTTATTAAAATGGTGTCGTACTGATACAGCCGCAATTGAACCGTTATCTGTATTATATTAAGCTCCCCCCTTTATCTCCTGTGCCCGCCCCCCCCACCAGCGTCCATAACGGAATGACACCAGGTTTGACCTCATAGTGGCGTGAAATCTTAACCTGTCACAGTATCAGAGAGGATGAACGTGGCTCGGCTGCAGTAAAGTCGTACACGGTCTGAGGACGTCACGGGGTGGGTGCTCCTGTGGCTGAAACGTCACTACCAGTCTCCCGTCTTATGCTCAGTGAAACGCGGCTAAACACATCTCTTATACCTTGAACGACTCCATGTCAGACAGTAAACAGGCGCTCTGCATCCGTGCCCGCAGGTGTGCCCCTTCCGCCGAGGTGCCCAATTTAGCCAAAACTTCAGACTGTTCCTCCAGCAGGTCTTCTGTCATAGGCGCCGGCTCCTGAAACAGCCGAAATAAGCAGAACGTCAGCATTGCTGAGCCGGCACTTTCTAACCTCGGCTCCCGAAAGATTTTCCTTGTGTTTCCTGAAGCATTTCACAAGTCACATTAGCAGCTTGCAGGACCAGCCATTGTCTGCGCATAACAAAGGTTCTCTACAGTGAGTAATGGATGTTTCTGGGGAATGGAAGTGATCTGGAAGCTAAAGGGACACAACTTTCTACCGAGCAATCTGGAAATATCCTGTGTGTGATGTGGACAAGGTCCCCTGAAGGTCATTAATGCTCTGATTCCCGGTTACAGGACTTCTCCCGGGCTGCACCCGCTCTCTGGAATATACTTCATCAAGGATTAAGACTATCCTCTACTCTCCAAACTTTCTAGATCTCCCTTAAACCTCACCTCTTCAGACAAGCTTCCAAATTCCTCAACTTCCTTCTAAACCTTCATCTACCCTAATTACCACTACTGCACCATTCAGTTTCCCTGAGCATTGTTACCATACAACCTGTCTCTCTCCATAGTAATATCCCCTCAGTCTTGGTAGTGACACTGCTGTGTGACTGATCATACACAGCACTGAGCTGCTCCATTGTGTGATATATAGCACTTCCCCTTATGTATTAATATCCAGTGACCTTCTTACCCACCCAGTCTGTTTGCTTCCACACAGTTTTGTTATAATGATTGTTAAAATTGTAAAGCGCTACATACTCTGAATGCACTATATAAACACCTGTTAATTGATGAGACACGAGGAATGTGATAAGGGGAACACAACACTAGAAACAGGTGTTTATGGCACAAACCATTCAAATGGGATCAAAATGAATGAAAACACCAATAAATAGGTGCCCTCGTGATCTCTTCTGACTAACGTCGATCCTTTACTTCTCCTGGCATTTTCTCCACTAATCCACTGCACTATTGTGACAGATAAGGAAACAATCACAATGACTATGGTGCATCCTATAAACATGATGATTCACAAGGGAGCAGAGATGACATATAGGATAAGGAGGGTGCAGTGTGAGGGAAGACAGCGGTCATTTAAATGTTACACCAATGCAAAAGTATCCCCACATGTCTGTATCGGGCTTGCTGCAATATATTCTGAATCGTACTTCCTGTGATGCTCTACACCCCCCCCGGCTATACTAATAGGGGCCCCTGGGACTGTTTTGTAGTCTCTTATTTTAGCCATATTATTCTTTATTGTATTTGCTATTTCTTATGAGTTTTCTATTTTGGATATGATACGTCTGCTGATATTTGTCCTCTCCTTGATCTTAGGTAAGTTCAGATATTCTTCTGTACACGTATCTTATTCCTGGTCTGTACACGGTCCCAAATGTAAGCACACACCTTTGCTGTATATTCCCTATGGGCTGTGTCCAGACCTACGATGGTACGCTGAGAGCTAAACCATCGTTTCCCTCCCCCGACACTCCCCCTTGCCCCAGCGTATAAACAGTCGCTTATGCCGGCTGAAGACTACCCTAACTTCAGCCGGCGTAAACGACTGTTAATATGCTGGGACGGTGGCGTTAGTACGTTAACGCCTCCCTGCCATAACTTCCACGTAGTAACGCTGGGGAACGCCCCCTCCAGGGATACTACGCTGTAACTACGGACGCCCGATCCAGGCGCATGCGCAGATCGTCTTTTGGATCAGGCCCTATGTTAGTAAGTCCCATGATGCTGGGATAATATACAGCAGAAATACAGAAGGCTCACGGGGAAACAAAAGAACTGCCTTATTCCCGTTGTCTACACTACTTTGTTTTGGTAAACACAGAATTGATGAAACTGTTATATATCAGGGGTGTGACACAGTCTCAAAAGTATCCTGCGTGTGGTAAATTCCGCCAAAGGAATTAAAGGTTTGGGTGCAATTGTCATGAGATGACAGCATAAAACAGTGCTCGGCGTGATAGTAATATTATATGGCTGCATACACACCTCAGCTGACAAAGAACAGCTCCGAGCAGAATGGCGGAGAACACACAACGCCTGACACCGCTGGATCGTAACACCGATGGATTCTAAGACTGAAAATCGCCCTTACTGTACAAATAGCATTCCTTACCTCTCCCATCTTGTGTATAGGACATTTCACCCCCGCCGTCGGAAACACTTCTATTATGAAAGACCTTGTCTAGAGGATCCTGATCCATTATGGAAGCGTGCATGTAAATTTGCAAAATGCGGTCATATTCGTCTCCTTGCGTGATGAAAACGACTGTTTAGCAGAGATCCAGAATCATGAATCTCAAGATAAATTAATTATATATACATAATTTATTTTTATTTTCTGCTGTGGATATGCGCAGTGCAAAGCAACGCAAAAATACGGATGGCGTCGGGCATGCGTTTGGGTCCGGATCCGGCACAGTACGTTCCTAGCTGCCTTTCCATTGAATGTCACATGCCTTCTAGGTTTATTTATTCATTAAGTAGATACCGCAGAGAGAAAACACCAGCAGCTAATCATGAGACCCCGGTACAGCGGCTAACGACCGACGCAGGACAGATAATCTAGCTACGCTCGCTGGAGGATGCGGAGATATATTAAGCACAGTGAGAAAAAAATCTAATAATTATGTAAGAAAAAAAAAAATGAGTGAACGCTAATGAGGACATGTCTGCATGAAATCTGCTTTCACCATAGAAACAGAGAATTTCTTGTGTTTTAACAGCAGTGAGATATTTATAGTGAAAACATGCAAATTGGTGGTTTATAAATCACCAACACAGACTGGAGTGCAATCTGATCTGCTATTATAGAGATATTATACAGGTAAATAATAAGGAAACAACTCACAGAATGAAACAATAAAACTCAATACCGAAAGGAAGGATGCTGAGACAGATAGACAGACAGACAGATATTAGACAGACAGACAGATATTAGATAGACAGACAGACAGATATTAGATAGACAGACAGACAGATATTAGATAGATATGAGATAGATAGATAGATAGATAGATAGATAGATAGATAGATAGATAGATAGATAGATAGATAGATAGATAGATAGATAGATAGATATGAGATAGATA
>WWET01003120.1:80276-107782 GCA_011038615.1 Limnodynastes dumerilii | reverse complement strand
AGATGAGGGAAAGTGGGCGCGCTTACAGAGTTAGGGCCCTAAATATACGCAACTAATACACATAGGGTCGGAAGTGAGTGCGGCCAGATAGGGCAAGTCTATGGAGGTGGAAGTTTAGGTCCGGCCGGAGGTTGCGAGGGGAGTGACTGTTTATTCTGGTGGGTGTAACCTGTTCCGACCTGCCACTTAGATACTTATATATGCGGCCCGATCGCCGACGGATCTCTGAATCAGGCCCAGGATTTCCAATGGCGGGACGGAGCACCATTTGTACAGCATTTACGCCTGGTGGGAGGACGGATGTATATAAATCGTACAGTTACGTGTGGTCTTTATTCACGCACTGGCACTTTTTCCCCTATCGGACCTTCGCTGCGGCCTGAGCACCGACCACAGCAGCAGCAGCTAAGTTATGGTTCCGGCCCAATATTACTGCTATATTTGCTGATAGTTATGGAATCAGAGAGAAGGGGAAGGAGACGGAGGTGTCACACATCGATGGAGTTTCTCTTACATGTTCCTGTTGAGATTGACAGGAATCCCGTGCAGCCAAACAGTACCAAGATTGACAAGAGGCCCATGCAGCCAATCAGTGTCGAGAAAGATAGAAGGCCAGTGCAGCCAATCCTGTCAATGTCTGCATCCTCTCCCTCTTCAGTCAGGTCTATCGGTCCCAGAAGTTAAGGTGGGGGGACGCCAATATCAGGACTGTTCCCTAGTGAATCGTCCCGTTTATTGGCCACCTCCTGCTGGGACCAATAATCTCTCTACTGTATGGCCTGCTTTACTCTGTACTCTGCTACAAAGAAGGGCCAATCAAAATAGAATTAAGGGCCGTATTCAGAAAACCATTTTTTTGCGGGGAGTTCCTGTTGCGTATTTTTAGTATCTGATGAACTGCGCAGGCGTAGTAACTAAATTTACATCATCTACATTGATTTTACGCACGGAAGTCCATTAGGCATGGACTTGTGGATCTCTGTTGGGAAAATACGTACGGAGGGGCGGTGGTTGTAATCCGTCCGGAGAAAGATGCGTGAAAGTGGGTGAGGGGAGGCATTTAAATGAGCATTTGAGGGCGCGTTTAGTTTGATACGCACGTACGCGATTATTATACGCACGGAAAATCTAACTAACTAAAACATAGAGTGCTCAAGGAACTTGTGTGTCTCCAGCAACCCGTCCGTGTGAGGGAAGTGTCATGGGTGTTGCCTTGCAACGGCTGTGCGTATAAATTGCGAACCTTTCACGGACGGATCTCTGAATACGGCCCTAAGTGTGTTTCGGTGTTTTGAGCAGGCCATTTCAGGCAGACATCCTAATTCAATCAAGTCATTCCATGATTTTATTTAGGAAATATCGTTTTCAGTGGAATTACCCTCAGTGAGAAAGGAGCTATAATATCAATTATTGTGTCCTCTAGAGGTAAAAACTCTTTACACTCCATATGTCAGCGCTGTCAGGAGAGGGAGGGGGTAGAAGAGGAAAAAGAAAACCTAAATTCTTCTTGGATGTGAAAAAGACGAGTCCATATGTTGCAATTAACATTTATAGACAAATAAAGTAGGGGGAAAAAAACCCAGCATCACCGGCGCTATTCCACTTAATGTGAAGAAGACACAAGGCACCCACCCGGGTATAAGGTAATTGTTCTCCCATCGATAGCGCATCTCCAGGACAAACTCCTGCCACAGGTGGGCCAGTCCACGCACTCCTCCGTGGTAGAAGTTCACCATGCACAGGCAGAGTGCCAGCTTGTAGGTCAGGCTGTCTGATGGGGCTGACTTCAGCTGGCTGTACAGGGTCTGCACACAGAGAAACAAGCAGAACCGGCATACATAATTCAAGCATTTTACAATAATTTGAGCATTGTTGCATTACAAATGAGTTCGTCTAATAGCCAGGGACAGATGGCTGGAAATATGCATAATTTCTGAATCAGGCTTCTGCAAAATAAAATCAGTCACATTTAAAGCAACAGCGTTCTCCTCCACCACCGTGCCGTGCAAACGCCTGAAAATCATCTGTCCTGACAGCCATTTATATATACAATAAAAAAAATCAGCTACAAAAATAAGTTCAAATTACAAGACAATAAAACAAGATAAAAGTTGTGTCCACTTCAGTATTCTCCTCACCACCACCTACAAGGCTCTCTCCTCCTCCATTGCTCCCTACCTCTCCTCCCTTATGTCTATCCATACTCCCTCCCGGCCCCGCACACCTGATTTGCACATCCAAGACTTCTCCCGTGCTGCACTGGAATAACCTACCGCAATCTATTAGACACTCCTCCACCTCCAAGCCCTCAAGTGCTCCCTAAAATTATATACGGTTGTAATGAAACATGGATTTTTTTTCCCCACCCAAATAATATTGGACCGGATAGAAAATTAAGAAATGTGCAATATGCGGAAAACGTAAACATTCCAAAACAGCGGATGCATGTGCTTCAGGCTTCTGTGCGCCTATTTCCATCTATTACGGAAAGAAAAATTAACGAACGTATTATATTACGCAATGTAAATTCGCGAAAAGAAGCTACAAGGCAAACTGAATCGGGTCCTATACTTCGTGTTATTCAGAAGCTGAAAAGAAATGCCATTAATGAAACGAACGACACGTCAGACATAAAATTAGGCGGTAAAGCTGGCCATACACTGGGTTGATTAGCGATCCCAGCAGGGGGTATTTCGGTAAACGGGACGATTTCCCACCAGCCAAATGTCCCGTTATCAGCACCATGCACCTCTCCTGTTGGGACCGATAATCCTAGCAGAAGAGGGAGGCACTTAAAGAATAGGGAGCCACCCAGTCAAGCAGTAAGCGGATTGGCTCCCTTACATTAATAGGCACTAGCACTAACACGCCAAAAGACCAAATAATCGCAGCAGAGCGTTTCTGGTGCGTTTTTTGGCATTTTAAAAACTGAACCTGAGCACTAACTAGAGCGATTATTTGTCCAATCACTGGATAATTGGATGATCAGGACGATAATCACTCCCGTCATTCCTGGGTGTTTTTTATTTTGGAACCAGAGGCGTAACTACCGTGAGTGCTGTAGCTACAGGGCTGGAGAAAGAGGGGCTTGAAGAAGCCACCCACCCTTCATCCATGGAAGATAAGCCGCCTCACCAGTGACCACAGCACCAATTGCCTTCTCCAGACCGGATTCACAACCGCGTATTTTTTTTTAACATACATCCCTATTCTTCTGAATCTAGCTAATACGCATACGTAGTAACAATTTTACTCCATCTACGTAGCGTTTCATTACGTAGATGGCGTATATGCGGTTTTTAAAGACTACGTAGATAGCGTAAAACATTTACCACTCATGCGTAGCAGCTAGATTAGGAAACTTAGGGATGTATGTTAAAAATACGGGGTTGTGAATCCGGCTCTGCCTTCCCATCCAGAGTCTTTACAGAGCACATGTCATGTTACTCATCTGTGTTTAGGTTCACCCCTGTTTAGAACCATCATCTTCGGGAGAGACTCCGCTTTCTAACACTGGGTTCAACACTGCTCTCCAAGAAAACCCTGGCAATTTCTTCATTCCATGATTGTATGTAAATACCACCATGCAGCACATCACGGAGCCTCCTCCGCAGCTGCATTATCAGGGATGATGAGCACTACAAGAAATCTCCGAGCCTCATTTGTCCACAGGATATTCTCCCTGAAGGATTCTGGGTAATTCAGGTGTCATTCCAGTAATGGAATGTCAACCACTAAAACGCAGTCCCAGAGTGTGTATAGGTGCAATGCTACCTACATAAAAACCTTAATAAGCAATAATGGGCTCAGGCATTGCCAGGAGCTAGTTACCGTAATGTAATAGAAAACCGTGCATCTGAACGGCTCTCCCGCAATAATGGAAATGATGTTTAATACAATAAGTGGAAATGACCAGTCAGGGAGAGCTCTTATCTCTTCATTAGATTAACATGTATCAAGGCGAGAGATCAGGGGGTGAATTTAGAAAATGCTGCAAGGCTGAAGGCTTGGACTAAGGGGATCTCAACCAGAGGTACTAATATGCTGGCACGCAGGCCACTGTCTGGCAGTATGTGGGGCGCTTGGGCAGAGTTATTAGGAGGTGGCGGTACCGTATACAAAGGCCCCCCTTCCGGCTATTCTGGGGGTGTAGTTCACGGCTTCTATGATCTGTATTTCAACAGCTCATCTTGCGGCTGGGAAGCAACGACTACCAGCAACAGGTGTGAGTTTCCTGCTCGACAGCGCCGGCTCTGCCAATCCCAAGCCCTAACAATCCCGTTCCCACAACCTAACTTTAACCTTCCCCTAACTGTCCCCTCTCTACATCCTAAACTTAGCCTTCCCCTCTCCACTGCCTAACCCTAACCTTGCCCTCTACGCAGCCTAACCCTAACCTTCCTCTGTGCAGCCTAAACCAAACTTTTCCTTCTCCCATGCCTAACCCTAACCTTCCCCCTCTCTGTAGCCTAACCCTAACCTTCACATAACTGTAAGTATGTTATTGTGTGCACATAGATTCAAACAGCCTAACACTAACCTTTCCCTCTGTGTATCCTAACCGTAAGCTTCCCCTCTCTGTAGCCTAATGCCAACCTTTCCCTCTCTATAGCCTAACCCTAACCTTCCCCTCCCGCAGCCTAACCCTAACCTTCCCCTCCCACAGCCTAACACTAACCTTTCCCTCCACCTCTCCGCAGCCTAACACTAACCTTTCCTTCTCTATAGCGTAACCCTAACCTTCCCCTCCCGCAGCCTAACACTAACCTTTCCCTGTCTATAGCCTAACCCTAACCTTCCCCTCCCGCAGCCTAACACTAACCTTTCCCTCTCTATAGCCTAACCCTAACCTTCCCCTCCCACAGCCTAACACTAACCTTTCCATCTCTATAGCCTAACCCTAACCTGTCCCTCTCTGTAGCCTAACCCTAACCTTCCCCTCTCTGTAGCCTAACCCTAACCTTCCCCTCTCTGTAGCCTTACCCTAAAGGAACCATGCAGCGAAGGAAGCTAGGTAAGATTACATGCCAATAGAACGCATGCAACAGGCAGCTGCATCAGCGCCAACACAGTGACTGCCGCAAAGACAAATGCATTCCATTTTCAGGGATATAAGAATACCAGAGGGATAAAACAGACTTGGGGCTAAATTTACTAAACTGCGGAAAAGGAAAAAAAAGACGTTGCCCATAGCAACCAATCAGATTCTAGCTGCCATGATCTAGTCTCTAATAGGAAAATGAGAGAAAGAATCTGATTGGATGCTATGGGCAACATCTCCACATTTCCTTTTCCACAGTTTAGTGAATCTAGTAAAATAAAAAGTTAGGGTGAAAGTCGCTCTGGGAGGTCTTCAAACCAGCGCTAAGAGCCGATCGTGTTAACTAGTCTGCTATATTCTGACAGCAAGGAGGTGGACAACTGCAGTGACTTAGAAACCAGAACATTCACGAATTGCCCAGATAGCAGACAAATGATTGACATTAAATTTAATGAGACAATATTAAATGTGGCTGAGGATAACCTGGAGCAGATCCTCTCACTGGCAGACTCGTGGTGGTCAAATATCTCTACTGCAACGCAGCAACGGAATGAGAGGGGGCAGAGGAACACTGATAGGACGGGGTTATCACAGGGAGGAGCCTTAGAGGTAATCAATCGTCAACAATGGCGGAGGAGGAGGCTGCCCCAATATCTTTACACTCACAGCTTCTATGTTCACTTCATCTATTTTAATTGTATTATTTTTCTTCTACTATCACTGATTTTATTATCGCATTGAATGGGATTTTAATCTGCATCAATCATTTATAAAATACTTACGGTAATTAATTTTATTGATTATGCAAACTCCCCCCAGAATTCTTTATCTGCGATGCCAACATCTGGAAGATAGAGGCGGTGCCCATGCCAACCAATTACATCCCAGTTACTTTAATATAGTGTACATTCCAGAACGTGATAGCTAGAATCTGATTGGTTGTTTTGGGCCTCACATTAACTCTTCCCATAAATTCTACCTTCTTACAGGGCATCAGTGTTATCTCATGATTCGTCTCCATTATATTTGTCATGTAATATCTCCTGACTGTCTACATATCACCGTGGAACTTCAATATACCAGACACATGCTTTACTATACTACCATATCCCCAGAGAACGACCACATATTGCATTTCATGGGTAGAAACTTGATCTTTTTTTTTTTGGGTGTTGTATTCTTGTTGTATTCTTATTTTGCAGGCGATAATGTAGTTATCGTGTTAGCCTCATTATTAACGCTAAATTAGTAATCCATTAATAGTACTCCTATTCTACATTACATCCGGACTATCTGATCCCGCAATCCCACAAAATATTCTGATGACAATGGGCTGGATCCAGAACAATGTCCGCCACCCATAATACGTCCGTCAGATGCCGAAAATAGCTACTGCGCACGAGTAGTAACTAATTTCCGTAATCTACGCAACTAAACAATACATCTTTAAGACCGCATATATACGCAGTTACGTAGATTACTTAAATTAGTTACTACGCGTGCGCAGTAGCTATTTTTGGCATCTGATGGATGTATTGTTCTGGATCCAGCCCCTTGTATGTGCGAATCCCAGTGACCTGTGCGCTCATACATTTAATAAGAACCTTCTTGTACATGTTTTATTAGAGGAATTATAAAACATAAACCACATGGGCCCCCTGCTGGAGAGCTATAGAATACTATATATCACAGGAGAAAGGGGGAGGGAGAGAGAGTTGAAGGGAAATGGGAAGAGAACGGGGGGGTGAGAGAGAGAGATGGTGGGAAAGAAAGAGAGGCGGATTACTTTAACTAAGCTTTAATTTACTCAGTAGCCAATTAACCTACCAGTATGTTTTTGGAGTCTGGTAGGAAACCCACGCAGACACGGGGAGAACATACAAACTCTTCACAGATAAGGCCTAGTCCGGGAATCGAACTCATGACCTCAGCGCTGAGAGACACAAATGCTACTCACTGAGCCAAGACTACTGGACCGCCACAATGTAATGACTGCGGAGGCCCGATATAGAGAGTCGCCAAGGGAGAACACTCCCCTCGCAGTTAAGACTTTCCGCCAGCAGGTCCCGACCTAAACATTTACGCACCAGTACCACTTAAAACGAGCCGGTGTGTAAAGGATGATGGTACATAAGGGCTAAGCCGGCCCGATTTCAATACCAACCCCTCCCACATGCTTTGAGCATGACGCACCGTCCCTCCCCACCAATGGAACGACCTCCGGCTCAGAAGAATTCTGGATCCTGAGGATCCCGATCCCTGCTGGAAGTCCGTAGCGTGTGCACATGAAGATTGGGGCCATTTTGCACAGGCGGCTTACGGAAAACGGACACTACTATTAAATCATCGACAAAAGCAATGGATCAGTGCTAAAAAGTGACATTAATGTGCCTAATATCCACTAATGTCCTACTGACACCGGACTCACGTAATCCTCGCTGTCTGCCGGGACGTCTGAATTGCGGCTGGTTGAGCCGGTCTTGTTCTCTGTCCCCTCCAGGGACTTGGCGTCAGGAAAGAGGAACTGCAGCGAAAAGAGGAACATGAAGACATAAGATACATAACGATGCTATATAGTTACATTACATGTGCATCACATGACTCCAAAAGCCCCATTCAATTAGCCGCCTTTTCCCTGTCATTAACGGTAGCAAAAGTTAGCGGATTTGTATGCATATCTATAGGGTGCGCAGAAAAGTCCCCAAATAAAAATTGGGGGAATTAGCTTCGCAGTGCAAATAACGCGGGTGCGAATCTAACCGAATCGGGCCACAAGTATTGCAATTTCTGCCTAAATTCCCGCAATCACATGACTGCAGGGAGGAACCAACCACAATAAGTGATTAAAAAAATAACACAACATAAAGCAATAACCTAATAGCGTCTCTATGGAGGAAAAGAGGAGAGATTGCAAAATACTACAAAGATGCAGGTAAATAACGGGGTGTGTACAAGACATAACGCTACAATTACATAGCTGCGGCCTCATCCGCACTCTCCTGTCCTTCCCACAACCCAGCCATGTTTCTAGAAGCCTAATGGCGCTCAAGAGCAACATTATATTCCCGTGTATTTTCCTCCTCCTCGGAGAATGCCTCGCCATGCCCCTCCGGCCTTTATTTACCTACCTCCCCCACCCACTCTTCTTACAATCTCCCCGGGGCCGCTCTGGCACGCCGCTTTCTTCCTCACCAACTACGTGCGATCTGCATGTAATGAATACGCACGTAACCACTACGTAGATTGCGAAGTCTATATGGCTCCTATTTATATATACACACACCTAAGAAGCAGCAGCTTAATAGGTGTGATTATGGTAGTACATGACAATATAAATATATATATATATGATGTAATAAACGAGGCGGCTCCTATAACCCATAAAAATAAGGTTTAAAGCGTCTTGGGGAAAGAGAGACATTTATTCCTTGATTTGATTGCAAATAAGAAGAATCTCCTATCTATATATCTATCTCCTCTGCCTCTCTCTCTATGCATCCGATATCTCTCTCTCTATCCATCCGATATCTATCCATCTATCTCTCTATCCATCTCATATCGATCCATCCCATATCCACCCCTCTCATATCCATCCATCTATCCATCTCATATCTATCTATCCATCTCATATCTATCTATCCATCTCATATCTATCTATCCATCTCATATCTATCTATCCATCTCATATCTATCTATCCATCTCATATCTATCTATCCATCTCATATCTATCTATCCATCTCATATCTATCTATCCACTATCTATCTATCTATCCATCTCATATCTATCTATCCATCTCCTATCTATCTATCTATCTATCTATCTATCTATCTATCTATCTATCTATCTCCTATCTATCTATCTATCCATCTCCTATCTATCTATCCATCTCCTATCTATCTATCCATCTCCTATCTATATATCTATCTCCTCTGTCTCTCTCTCTCTCCTCTGCCTCTCTCTCTCTCTCCTCTGCCTCTCTCTCTATGCATCCGATATCTCTCTCTCTATCCATCCGATATCTCTCTCTCTATCCATCCGATATCTATCCATCTATCTCTCTATCCATCTCATATCGATCCATCCCATATCCATCCATCTCATATCCATCCATCTATCCATCTCATATCTATTTATCCATCTCATATCTATCTATCCATCTCATATCTATCCATCCATCTCATATCTATCTATCCATCCATCTCATATCTATCTATCCATCCATCTCATATCTATCTATCTATCCATCCATCCATCTCATATCTATCTATCCATCCATCTCATATCTATCATCCATCTCAATCTCATATCTATCCATCTATCTCATATCTATCCATCTATCTCATATCTATCCATCTATCTCATATCTATCCATCTATCTCATATCTATCCATCTATCTCATATCTATCCATCTATCTCATATCTATCCATCTATCTCATATCTATCCATCTATCTCATATCTATCCATCTATCTCATATCTATCCATCTATCTCATATCTATCCATCTATCTCATATCTATCCATCTATCTCATATCTATCCATCTATCTCATATCTATCCATCTATCTCATATCTATCCATCTATCTCATATCTATCCATCTATCTCATATCTATCCATCTATCTCATATCTATCCATCTATCTCATATCTATCCATCTATCTCATATCTATCCATCTATCTCATATCTATCCATCTATCTCATATCTATCCATCTATCTCATATCTATCCATCTATCTCATATCTATCCATCTATCTCATATCTATCCATCTATCCATCTCATATCTATCTATCTCATATCTATCCATCTATCTCATATCTATCCATCTATCTCATATCTATCCATCTATCTCATATCTATCCATCTATCTCATATCTATCCATCTATCTCATATCTATGTATCTATCTCATATCCATCTATCTCATATCCATCTATCTCATATCTATGTATCTACACACACATGCATTCCTCAGAGAACGCTAGACATATAACCAATAACCTAGAACCCCAGAGAACGCTAGACATATAACCAATAACCTAGAACCCCAGAGAACGCTAGACATATAACCAATAACCTAGAACCCCAGAGAACGCTAGACATATAACCAATAACCTAGAACCCCAGAGAACGCTAGACATATAACCAATAACCTAGAACCCCAGAGAACGCTAGACATATAACCAATAACCTAGAACCCCAGAGAACGCTAGACATATAACCAATAACCTAGAACCCCAGAGAACGCTAGACATATAACCAATAACCTAGAACCCCAGAGAACGCTAGACATATAACCAATAACCTAGAACCCCAGAGAACGCTAGACATATAACCAATAACCTAGAACCCCAGAGAACGCTAGACATATAACCAATAACCTAGAACCCCAGAGAACGCTAGACATATAACCAATAACCTAGAACCCCAGAGAACGCTAGACATATAACCAATAACCTAGAACCCCAGAGAACGCTAGACATATAACCAATAACCTAGAACCCCAGAGAACGCTAGACATATAACCAATAACCTAGAACCCCAGAGAACGCTAGACATATAACCAATAACCTAGAACCCCAGAGAACGCTAGACATATAACCAATAACCTAGAACCCCAGAGAACGCTAGACATATAACCAATAACCTAGAACCCCAGAGAACGCTAGACATATAACCAATAACCTAGAACCCCAGAGAACGCTAGACATATAACCAATAACCTAGAACCCCAGAGAACGCTAGACATATAACCAATAACCTAGAACCCCAGAGAACGCTAGACATATAACCAATAACCTAGAACCCCAGAGAACGCTAGACATATAACCAATAACCTAGAACCCCAGAGAACGCTAGACATATAACCAATAACCTAGAACCCCAGAGAACGCTAGACATATAACCAATAACCTAGAACCCCAGAGAACGCTAGACATATAACCAATAACCTAGAACCCCAGAGAACGCTAGACATATAACCAATAACCTAGAACCCCAGAGAACGCTAGACATATAACCAATAACCTAGAACCCCAGAGAACGCTAGACATATAACCAATAACCTAGAACCCCAGAGAACGCTAGACATATAACCAATAACCTAGAACCCCAGAGAACGCTAGACATATAACCAATAACCTAGAACCCCAGAGAACGCTAGACATATAACCAATAACCTAGAACCCCAGAGAACGCTAGACATATAACCAATAACCTAGAACCCCAGAGAACGCTAGACATATAACCAATAACCTAGAACCCCAGAGAACGCTAGACATATAACCAATAACCTAGAACCCCAGAGAACGCTAGACATATAACCAATAACCTAGAACCCCAGAGAACGCTAGACATATAACCAATAACCTAGAACCCCAGAGAACGCTAGACATATAACCAATAACCTAGAACCCCAGAGAACGCTAGACATATAACCAATAACCTAGAACCCCAGAGAACGCTAGACATATAACCAATAACCTAGAACCCCAGAGAACGCTAGACATATAACCAATAACCTAGAACCCCAGAGAACGCTAGACATATAACCAATAACCTAGAACCCCAGAGAACGCTAGACATATAACCAATAACCTAGAACCCCAGAGAACGCTAGACATATAACCAATAACCTAGAACCCCAGAGAACGCTAGACATATAACCAATAACCTAGAACCCCAGAGAACGCTAGACATATAACCAATAACCTAGAACCCCAGAGAACGCTAGACATATAACCAATAACCTAGAACCCCAGAGAACGCTAGACATATAACCAATAACCTAGAACCCCAGAGAACGCTAGACATATAACCAATAACCTAGAACCCCAGAGAACGCTAGACATATAACCAATAACCTAGAACCCCAGAGAACGCTAGACATATAACCAATAACCTAGAACCCCAGAGAACGCTAGACATATAACCAATAACCTAGAACCCCAGAGAACGCTAGACATATAACCAATAACCTAGAACCCCAGAGAACGCTAGACATATAACCAATAACCTAGAACCCCAGAGAACGCTAGACATATAACCAATAACCTAGAACCCCAGAGAACGCTAGACATATAACCAATAACCTAGAACCCCAGAGAACGCTAGACATATAACCAATAACCTAGAACCCCAGAGAACGCTAGACATATAACCAATAACCTAGAACCCCAGATAACGCTAGACATATAACCAATAACCTAGAACCCCAGAGACCGCTAGACATATAACCAATAACCTAGAACCCCAGAGACCGCTAGACATATAACCAATAACCTAGAACCCCAGAGAACGCTAGACATATAACCTAGAATGTGAACTCTGCAGACAATTACAATATATAACCTAGACCTAGAACCCTGGAGAATTCTGCAGACACATAGGGGCTGATGTAGAGGTGATTGTACAGCGGACGGCTGAGCGTATCTCAGTGCGATTTTTCACTGCGCATGCTCTGCAGCCGATCCAAACACATATTCAAGCTATGCTGCATCGGCTTGCGTTCTGAGGGGCGTTTGTGGGAGGGAAGGGGCGATAACACAATAACAAAAGCTGAACCCACTGCTGGAGCACTGTATAGGTTTAAAATCATTTTTATTTAATTTATTTATTAATAGAAAAAATAAACATCTTAAAAAAAATAAAATGACCTAAATGATTCTAGGATGTAATTTTATTGCCTTTGCATTGCGGCTGAAGCGCTAACACAGATCATAACCGCCATTTCCCGTATACATTATAGTGTACTACCCGCTCAACATCTATGCTCACTGGGCTTGGCTGCTTTTTGGTCGCATGCAACATTCAGGGTATAGGCTTTCAGAAGTAACATCTCATGAAGCTTTGGGGCGCTCAGATGTACGGGACGCTCGATGCACGCCGATTTGCGTGCGCCTCTGACCAGCCTCAGGGTCTATGACCTAGAAGCTTCCGGCCTGGATACCTGGAACCCTAGAGAATCCTGCAGACACAAAGCCTGTCATCTAGAACCTCCTTCAGATGAACTAGAACCCTAGCAAGAGCAGCAGAAACAACCTGTAACCTTCAGGTTACCTAGAACCCTATAGAATTCTGCATGAGGTCAATGAATTTGGCTACCGAGTAAGACTTTATTGATCTCAGAGGTCACTATCATCATAAAAAGATCCATTTATTACCTTTTCCATTCTCCTCAAACGCCAATTTTCCCAGGAGTTCATCGGTGGATTCTTTGCGACGACAGAGTCTAAAAAACTCCGTCACAAAATCCCCTAAAGATAAGAACAGGCACAGGCAGGCGGTTATGTGTCACTGTAATGATAAACCATCATGTGTCAATATAAATTGTATATTCAAGACTAAGGGCCAGATTTACTGTGGGTTTCAAAAAGTGGAGCTGTTGCCCATAGCAACCAATCATATTCTAGCTCTCACTTTCCTATTACATACTAGAGAATGTCAGCTAGAATCTGATTAGTTGCTATGGGCAAGATCTCCATTTTTTCAAACCCGCAGCTTAGCAAAATCTGGCCCTAAGACTGGATGGGCGGGACTAGGCAGAGCCAGACATGAATTGGGGCGGAGCTGGGCGGGATCGTTGCCTAGCAAAAGCTGTCAGAGCCTGGCAGCTTAAAGCGGCACTCGGCGCTCCATGGGTGCTGAGCGCTACAGCGCTATATATACATACACTCCTACATGGAGAGCCGAGCAGTGTTTTAAGCGGTCAGTCTCCGAAAGCTGGCTTACTGTGTAGGGGGAGTGGCCATCACGGGTCCCTCTCTCCTTCGGGACCTGCACCCCTTGCGCCCCCTATAGTTATGCTCCTGTGTATATTTCATGGCAACAACAGATTTTAGAGAGGAGTGCTGTGTACAGTACATTGGTCGCTGACTACTTACCCAACATGCACTGAGGGTTATCTGCTTTTCTGACTCGGACAGACCACTGGGGGGCCTGCAGAGGATCCAAGTCACTAAACATAAAAAACAGAACAACTTTAGACCCCAATACTACATATAAAAAATATAAATCCCATGAATTATCCTGCAATGTGTACATACACTATAGGGGTAACAATTCCAATTACTACCACTTCAAACAGTCCAATAACAAACAATCTTATGCTATTGATCATTTCTTAAGTATATTCTAAAAAAAATGCTTATTAGATTTAATTTTCCTTTTTTTAGGAGTTAAAAAGGAGTAAATCTACCCCATAATTCCTTTGTGATACTACAAGAGTAACATTCAGCCTATGAGTAACATTCAGCCTATCAGCCTATGTATATCATTCAGCCTATGAGTATCATTCAGCCTATGAGTATCATTCAGCCTATCAGCCTATGTATATCATTCAGCCTATGAGTATCATTCAGCCTATGAGTAACATTCAGCCTATCAGGCTATGAGTAACATTCAGCCTATGAATAACATTCAGCCTTTCAGCCTATGAGTAACATTCAGCCTATCAGCCTATGAGTAACATTCAGCCTATCACATGAAAGATTCCGCAATGACATGATTGACACTGTAAACTGGATATCGGTCAAGCTGTCAACGCAGCCAATATATTGCTTCCTAGCAATAATAGCAATTAAACCGTAAAAAAATAAAAAGGTTCCTCTGCAGAAAAATGTAGCTGATATCCATGGAAACAGATTGATTGAATACATTTACGACTGATTACATAATCTCACTTTGCATTCAGCCTATGAGTAACATTCAGCCTATCACATGAAAGATTCCGCAATGACATCATTGACACTGTAAACTGGATATCGGTCAAGCTGTAAACGCAGCCAATATATTGCATCCTAGCAATTATAGCAAATACACCGTCAAAAAATAAAAAGGTTCCTCTGCAGAAAAATGTAGCTGATATCCATGGAAACAGATTGATTGAATACATTTACGACTGATTACATAATCTCACTTTGCATGTAGTCTACATTTCCTTTACAAGACCTCTGATTTACTTACGAGTACACATCATTGTCCACTATAATGCCTTCAGTCAGCGAGGGCCAGGTTGTGGCTAAGTGAAGTTCGCTAAAAGAAAAACGCAGATAAAGTGTTAATTCGTATGAACTACAGATGGCTGAACCGTACATCTACCTATAAAGTGTGATAAAGGGGGTGGAGGACGCCATAATCGTGTGTGACCGGAGCAATAAAGGCGATATAACAGATAATAGGAGACGATGTAACAGACATGGGTTATTCATATGAAAGAGTAAATTTATTCAGCCATCAATTAATCTACTAGCATGATTTTAGCGTATGGGAGGAAACCGGAGCACCCGGGGGAAACACACACAGACACAGGGAGAACATACAAACTCTACACAGATAAGGCCTAGTCTGGGAATCGAACTCATGACCTCAGCGCTGTGAGACAAGTGCTACTCACTGAGCCACCGTGCTAATATATAGAGCTGGCTTACATACGCTACACTAAGTGAGGGCTGCACATGCAAAGTACCTGTACTTCCGCAATGAAGCGCAGCCGCTAGATTTTGCGTCCCATGCAGAAAGAAGCCCCCGCAGCATGGGCCGTTGCACCCGCCATGTGAACGAGATACGCACGGTGTGTGGCCTTTGGCAATCAAATCGTACAGGGAGGACTGGGTTTAGCCCTTATGTACGATACTCTATTACACACACGGCGCCCAATTCAATGGATCTCGAAGTCCGCGTTATTTTGGTTTGCAAGCTAATTGTGTAAATTTACATCGCAGATTTTCATGCGCACCCCAGAACTCTGTACAGAAAAATCTGGGCTTTTTGGCTATGGTAATAGACGGTAACACGCACTTCCGCTTCGCGACCAAAACATTGCAGTCACTTGTATAAGGTCCACAGATTTGCATGCAGAATATTTAAGGTTCACGATCTGTTTATTTAAGTGCCCTCTATTCCTGCGTCTGGTATCAGAAATTCAGATTAAGGGTCGGATTCACAAAGACCAAAAGTACGCAATCTACATAACGAAACGCTACGCAGATAGTGTAAAATAGTTACTATGCAAGCGTTGTAGCTAGATTCGGAAAATTAGGAACGTATGTTAAAAAATACAGGGGTTGTGAATCCAGCCCTCAATCTGGATCAGACGATTGTGTGTGTGTCTGGCCAAATAAATAATTTATTTACACTATGGTTTTCCGATCAGTGGGGTAATGCCGTGTACAACAACAATAAAGATATCTAAAACAAATAATAATAATTGTACAAAGATGACAAGTACGAGCAGACACTAAAGGAGTACACAGAGAAACAGGTGCAAGGGTACAGGGGAAGACCAATTTAAACTGTGAAAACAGAATTACCCAACTCAACACAGCAATAACAGCACTGCATTAGTAACTACTGAGGGGGAAGATCTAGGAGTCACTATGTCATGTGTTGTAAAGGTAGACAAGCAATGTAACAAAGCAATGAGAAAGGCAAGTCAGATGCTTGGTTGCATAGGGAGAGGAATTAGTAGCAGAGAGAGAGAAGTAGTGATGCCCCTTTATAGATCATTGGTACGCCCTCATCTAGAATACTGTGTTCAGTTCTCCAGAAGGACATAAATACATTAGAGACTGTGCAGAGAAGAGCAGCTAAAATGATGCATGGCCTGTGTCACACACCATACAGAGAGACTAGAGGAAGTAACATGTATAGCTTGGAGCAGAGAAGAGCAAGTAAAATGGTGCATGGCCTGTGTCACACACATAGACAGACTAGAGGAAGTAACATGTATAGCTTGGAGCAGAGAAGGGCCAGGGGGATATAATAGCAGCTTTCACCTATAACAAGTGGTGTGACCAGATGCAGGAGGGGGGCACTGCAGCAATGTGTAAAACACCTCGGATCAGACTCATTTTTTCAATTTTCCCAAACCTGCAGCTATTTATTCCGGGCTCGTAGTCTGTCATCCTGAGCGGGACCCCGCCTGCGTATTGTACAGTTTCCAGCGTGTAGCATGTCATTTCATCCGCCGACTGGAATGTGCAATTTAGCCTTTAAAAGGTCAGTGTTCTATGGAAATGGTCAAAGTGTGCACTTACATTGCATGATTACACAGAGTGAGCGTCAATGAGCCATTTCCTCAGCAACACTTAATAGGTTTACAATAACAGTCATTAAACGGCTGAATTGAGCTTCCGGAACAGGTAAAACCGTGCGGTGCAGGCGGCTGCATGGAGCGGGTCTATTATACACGATCACCTCTCCATAGCTTCACACCAACTGCGTGTTCACCAGCCGCGCTCGCTCCTGCGCTGGGGGCGTTTAACGAGTCGGGCAGAATCGGTAAATAAAGGAGGTGTGGGGGAATCAGGTAATTGCTGTTTCTGATACTTAGATTGATTTAGTATCACAAATAAATGAAAGCAGCACAGAGGGGCTGAAACCCTGGAATAATCCTGTATTACTACATAAAGAGTTACATTCGGACTCTACCAACCTTATGGGGTCCTCACAGGCTCCAAAAGGAAGTTTCCCCAATTCCAGACCTCCAACTTCACCTCCAATGACAGCATCGATATCTACGGACAGGATATAAGTTATAATGCACACAACACATAACGGCATGCATGTAACAATACTGTAGTCAGGCAATACATAAAGCTAGGCACACACGATGCAATGGTCTTACAAGCTATACAGCTCTAATGCAGACCACCGTTGTTATCACTGTAAATGAGATCTTACAGGAATCCTGAAGCTGGGTACACTCCTCAGCAATCGTGCAAGAGATGCGATGGCTGCTACAAGGTCACTGGTGAACATGCGATTCCTGTGCACACACTATACCAGACTACCAGCTGATCGGAGATGATGGGCTGGATTCACAACCCCGTGCTTGATCCACATACGTCCTTCATTTCCTAATACTAGCTACTACGCATGCGTAGTAACCGTTTTACTCAATCTATGTATCGTTTCGTTACGTAGATTGCGTGTGTGCGGTCTTAAACGATACGCAGATTGCGTAAAATAGTTAGTACGCATGCATAATAGCTAGTATCGGGGGAGAGGGGATTAAGGACATATGTGGATCATGTGCGGGGTTGTGAATCCAGCCCATCATCTCTTCTAACCATCTGCTGAAACAACTGTTACTCCATACACACTTCACAGGTATCTCAGAAGAGACGGACACGTGTGGTACCTTCGTACACACTACACGCGTTTCTCCGACAGTTCAGAAAAGCAAATCATCAAATGCCACCAGTTTTATCACAACAAATCATGATCGTGGGAGAGTCATCTCAAGGATCCAGTTTTCCTATTTTGTGTTCTGATCGGCGAGTGCAAATTCACACCTATGTACAGTGAGGATAAGCAGATTGCAACCAACAGATCTATGGGAAAATGCAGAAGCCTGAATCCGATGGGAAAATCTACAGACACTGACCTTTACACAGCACATTAGCACACTTGTAATTCTCAAACTCACACTATCAAGGGACGAAGGGCCTGATCCAGTCCTATGCCTGAGAGCGTTTTTACACTTTCCGTAAGCGCAAAAGCGGTCATTTGTACTTACTGCGCATGCGCAGGGCCGATGTTACACAATGAAACACTGAGCGTGTGGGCCTTGAGCGTACCAGCTTCGTAACAATGCACGAAGGGGCGTGCCAAACATACGAAACCTGTAATCACGCTTCGAGGGCGGGGCGAGTCATCGTACAGTATGGGCGTGCTAAGCATCATAACTACGCAAGGAGCCTACGGACACCCGCGGTTACGCTCAGATAAGTTAGGGTAGGGTTTGGTCGGTGTAAGACATCCTAACCTTCTCTGATCCATCCCCTCTCCACAGCCTAACCCTAAGACTCCCTTCCCCACAGCCTAACCCTAAGACTCCCTTCCCCACAGCCTGACCCTAAGACTCCCTTCCCCACAGCCTGACCCTAAGACTCCCTTCCCCACAGCCTGACCCTACAACTACCCTTCCATGCTGCATCCCCTCTCCGCAGCCTAACCTTAAGGCTCCCCTTCTATGCTCCTCCCCTCCTCACAGTCTAAACTTAAGACTCCACTGACCATTCTGATTGGGTCTCGTGTCAGGAACCGCTGGGTGCTGCAACGGGTATAGTGTTGGAAAGCAAATGAATGGGTAAGTTTCCGAAAAAAATTGATTTGAAATACTTACCCATTCATTCTAAAAAAATTCAAATTACTCACAATTTTGCAATAGAGACACCCAACAATTAGCTGCCAATTGTTTGTACAGCCCAAATGTGTGTTCATAGTTGCAAACGTAACCGTTAAAATGCATTCTGGGAATGTAGATTTATACATCAATGATCATCAATGACAAAATGTCACCACCCCTTAATATGCGAGTCTTACAAACCGGCAAGCGTTCATTCCGCAGGTTGTTAACGCTGGAATTCTTCCACACGCTTGGTCTGGAACTTTGGCTCAGACAACCATAACTAATAACCAATAACTATAACTAATAGCGCTGCACTGACATGGTAATAACTGCTGTTCCAGTCACTTAGATTCAGTTTACTTCGGACAGAAACATATAATTTGACGGTAGATAAAAGCCACTTAGCCAATCCAGTCTGCCCAATTTTATTTTTAAACCCAAAACCAGAGCCACGGATCTATTCATAACATAAGAACACAGGCTTGCGTTTCGGGGAAACCTCTCACCTGTTAAGTGGTTCAACAGAAAAGCTAAAAAAAACAAGACACTTTGGGCCTGATCCTTTTACCTCTGAAGAAGTGGCTAGTACGCCATGAAACGCGTCAGATGTTTTAAATATTACTATTGGACATTGTGATCCCGATAGATTTCACTCAATACTGTGGAAATTTGTCATCTTTACCCTAAATTGGAAAGTACCTTGTTGGATGCGGAGACTCTTTTATATAATCATTGTACGCATGTACCATACAGCCATATGGAGACCTTATTTTAGCCCCGTACTACACTTCCCGCCCACTTCCACTCCCGGGACTTCTCCCCAGCGTCGACGAGTCGGAGCAACGGAAACAGATCCCCGTCAGGACACGTGTGGCCCTCATACTGCAGACGCTCCTACACTACAGCTCTGACCTGTCAGAGTAACGGAGACTTTACCATCTATTGGGACTCTCAGCAGACAGAGGCGGACGCGCGTCTGTCAGCGGGTAAGCCCGCATATATAATTCAATTTGTATTCGGCTGACTCTACCTGCACACCTCCATTTTCTATTCCACAAGGTGTTTTCTATATACAGAGAAAGAGAAACATATTGTACCCTCTTTTCTGATATCCACTATACTTCTTAATATTTCAGAATTGCATATTCGGGAATCGCCTTCCTCGTTTTAATTTTAATATATAAATCTTTGATATCAATAAATTATTGTTTTTTTATAAGTTATTTTGAGCGTGAATACTTGTGTTTGATAAATCATTAGCGCAGTAATCTTTGTATGTGTTTATGTTCATTTGGCTGGCAGCCTTTTTACAGCTGCTTTTGATTTATCCTAATTTAAATTATTTTTAACATTGTTTATTTTATTTTTATCACTTATTACTATTATTATTTTCATTGTGTTTGAGCGCCAGGTTTTCATTGTGTTTTAGCGCCAGGTTTTTTTTTTTTTTTTTACATATTTTCTAGATGTGAAAATTATGCAACAATTACACACACACAGTTACGTAGTTTTTGTCTTGCGTACGTTGTTTTAAGAATTGAGCATAGTAGCTTATTTATGCTATCTACGTACCATTTCTGCACGCAATCTACGTACAGAAAAGGTACTGAATCCGGACCAATGTTCAGAGTGACAAGACTTGCAAAGGATTCTGGGATATCAAGTCAACGTGTCTACAGAACACTGGTCAGTGATGAGGATTAATTATGGGGCAGGACAAAGTGTATTAGCGTGACAATGAGATATTCACCTGCTTGAGCTGTAGCCCTCAACATGTCACAAAGACATTCCTCCCGTTACACAGCCATTTGCTCAATGCATCTATGTGACACCCCCTTAGAGGCTGCGTGAGATTTGGCAGGCGATTCCTCGAAGGAAACATCATATTACTGCCTACTTGCTATGATAACTTGATCAGTGTTGTTTCAATTAACCTTTTAAAAATGAAACTGTTGTTTGCTAATTGCTTATTACAAAAAATTAAGCATCATCAAAAAATATTAATGTTTTTTAAATGCTGCTTGTATCCGATTAACCCTTCTTGGTCTGCGATTTTTACCACCTCATTGTCCAGAAAAATGTGTGCACATTTTTTGATGCTTTTTAAGTGTTTCTCCTGTACTTTTATAAAGGCCTCGGTCATCGCGCTGACAGTATGCTGCTGCTCTGTAACGAACTGAATCCGCGATTGCAAATAGCCCGAGACGCTCAAACAGGGAGACGCTTTTACTAAATCCGACCTCTGACCGGTCTGTCTGCAGGGATGAAAGCAGATAAAAAAAATATGCACCAATCGCGGCCCTGATTCACACTTAAGATGGAGTTAGTTGTGGACAGAACAGCACCCAACGAACTCGTGAAGCCCCCTAAACAGTCCTCCGTTTCTAGGTACATTATGGGACTCACGGGTGCCATAGAGCTACCTATTTTACCGTACATTTCCGTCTTAAGAAGGAAATTACGCGCGGACAATGCCTCTTCCTCCCCGGCTAATCTAAACCCCTCCCACTTCCAACCAAACACTCCCCAAGGCGGCATTACGCCTCCTCTTTCTAACTCAACTACTAACTGGTACGCAGATGGCGTAAATGACCGACAACGCACAAGCTTCTTAAGTGTGATTCAGCGCCCGACTCTGGAACATGGCGGTGATATGACTGAGCACCAAATGTTCGATGGCCGGTGTCACCAACCTACACCTATAGGACCTGATCTATACGTTTGTTCGACACCTGATTTACGCAGGCAACGTGGATAAGTCGGATGTCTGGATGGAGGCGTGCATGTGCCGGGGAGATGTTCCGTTACAGATCTCCAGGCATCCCCTCCCAGGTATATATGGGTAGTGGGACTGTGGATACATGTATATACTTACACCAATGAAGGCTGTCATGCAACCTTAATCACTACAATATCCATGTCTGTGCTAGCTCCGCCCCCTGAGGACGCTGCTATTCTGAGCACTGAGACAGCTATCGGGGAAGGGCTATGTATTGGGGGGTCAGCTATCGGGGAACGGCTATGTATTGGGGGGTCAGCTATCGGGGGACGGCTATGTATTGGGGGGTCAGCTATGGATTGTGCACATTAATGATGCACTGTGGAACCTGTTTCCAGCTGGTAATGTGAGCAGCCGTGTTGATTTAACGGTACCCGCTCTCTCACCATGTGGACTTGTGATGTCTATGGGACATTATTTGATGTCATTGAGGCTGCTATTTCCAGCATTACTGGATCCCTTGTACAAAATTAACCCCTCATTTACCACTGCTATGGCTACTATATTTTGTAGAACAGCGATATTCTGTTATGAACCCCAGTCTTTGTATGTATTTGTTAGGGACCTTAATATGTTGCTTCAATAGGGGCAGGGACTGATGTGAATGTTTATTGTTCCATGTAAAACGCTGTAGACAATATGAGGTGCTACATAAATAAGCGTTAATAATAATTAGACAGACAGACAGACAGATATGAGCAAGATAGATATGAGCGAGATAGATAGGAGATAGATAGGAGATAGATAGGAGATAGATATATAGATAATTTCTCATTTCATTTTGTTTCTTTGCACTCTTCCTTCAAATGCCATTTAGCCCCCAAGATATTTTAATAACGATGCCCTCTACCATCTGTTATTGCAACTGGTTAAAATACAAATATGGCAGCTATGTCTACAAGACAGGTGAGACACCCACCTGGAGGCTGCTGAGGCCAGAAGCACTGCTGACAGTCCTGCAGGATGTAGGTGAAGCGGATGGCGATGTTTATAGGGGGCAACGCGGTGAGCGGACAACCCTGCAAAGAGAAGAGAAATCACTGTCAAGAAACATTGGCAGGACGCAGGAGGAGAAAGCCTCAGCGCATTCCGATTCACAGAGGTTTCATTTACCCTTAAGAGGCATATTCATGATAAGAGGGAGGCAGCTGAAACCCTATAATGCCTCACGGGGACGTCTTAAGTTTCTGGCGGATGCCGCGACAGTGACAGACGGGAATCAGCGCACTCCACGGCACAGACAACTGAATAGGTCTCTAAAAGTTATTTTCCGTTTTTAGTACATGGCACAAGGCATGATGTGCTCCTATCACAACGCGTTACATAGCTGCAATCTACACTATTCATTTATTAAAGGGTTTTAAGATATCACGCAGCTCACTACCATTTTATACAATCATTCACAACAGCCCCTGCTGGAACTCACAGTGTAAATTTCTGGGACACAGCGGAGGACAGATTGCAGCCAGGACGGAGGAGAGAGTGGGGACAGGGCGGAGGAGATAACGTGGCCAGGGCGGAGGAGAGAGTGCTGCCAGGGCGGAGGAGAGAGCGGGGCCATGGCGGGGGAGAGAGTGTGTAGCCAGGACGGAGGAGAGAGTGCAGCTAGGGCGGAGGAGAGAGTGCGGCCATGGTGGGGGAGAGAGTGTGTAGCCAGGACGGAGGAGAGAGTGCGGCCAAGGAAGAGGAGAGAGTGCGGTCATGGTGGGGGAGAGAGTGTGTGGCCAGGATGGAGTAGAGTGTGTGTAGCCAGGACAGAGTAAAGAGTGCGGCTAGGGCAGAGGAGAGAGTGCGGTCATGGTGGGGGAGAGAGTGTGTGGCCAGGGCGGAGTAGAGAGTGCGGCTAGGGTGGAGAAGAGAATAGGGACAGATTGGAGGAGAGAGCGTGGAGGAGAAGAGGAGACAGCAAGGAGCAGGGATAAGGTAAGAAATTATTATTATTTTTTTAAACAATCTTTTTATTTTTAAGTTTTATTGAGCTAATTAAGAGAGGAAAATGGTCTTTATTTTGCTAGTTAATTGAATTTAAACTTGATGGGGCCACAGAACAGCTTAGCAAGAAAAGCTGTAAATATGAAAAACAATAACAATTTGTCTCTACGGCCTCGGCGCTGCGCCCACTGATGACAGGAACAAGCCGCGGAGCCTGCCCAACCTGACCAAATTCAAACTGCGCACAGACACGGACATTACGCAACTAAATCACCATTGGGCCCCTGCTACCTGCTAAAGTTTTCCACCAATCAGGAACCACACAAACACAATGCCCCATCTGAGCAATAAAACAACATAGGGAGGGAGGATGTGTAAAATCCAGAAGAAGGACCGCCTCCAGGGAGCCTCAGCTTTTATAGAGACAACTGAGGGAGATCCCGGCTCCTCCATCACCACCCTACAAGGAGCTGCACCACTAACAAACACACATCCAGGGAGTTTAATCTCCCTTTGGCTTAGGTCAGCCCTCACTCCTTCTAAACCACTAGTAATGTGAGCACATGAGAGGCAATAAACTTTGTACATACAATTTTGGATTTAAAGATGTCTAGAAGTCCTGACAGATGCGTGTACTGGTTCGGAACTTTCCGCAGATGCACCATCTCGAAGTCTGTCCTCACGCCCGGCCCCTGGCATTCCCCCACGTAGAGCTTCCGCCATTTCTGATGAACTTGGACAAAGACTGGGACCTGGCTGCAAAACAATGTAACCAAAATTATAGAAAACATATATAGAGAGACATATTGTATTATAGATATAGATACCATACATACAGAAACATAGTATATGAAAGATAACATACACACAGAGACATTATATTATATTATAGATAACATACATACAGAGACATATTAAATTATATAATATTATAGATGACATACATACAGAGACATATTATATTATAGATAACATACATACAGAAACATAGTATATTTCTCTCTCTCTCTCTCTCTATACATGTTACTTCCTCTAGTCTGTCTCTGTATGGTGTGTGACACAGGCCAAGCACCATTTATTTTAGTTGCTCTTCTCTGCTCTGCTCCAAGCTATACATGTTACTTCCTCCAGTCTGTTTCTGTATGGTGTGTGACACAGGCTGACGAAATTAACAGTACTGCTCTACTGTAAATTTCGCCAGCTTCAGAATTTAATCAGCGCCCCCTACTGGTGGGAGGTTATATTGCAGACGTCGCGATCAAGGTGACAAGGTTTCTTCTTCATCTCCTGCAGGGAAGAAATTTACGGATGCAAGACAAGAGAAGAATTCTTCATTTTAAGAACATGAGTGAGTTTTAAAAAAAATTTCTTTTTTTTTATACACATGTAACAGTTTATGTCATACACTTAGATTTGGAGAGATGACCTCCTAAGGTAAGTGCATACACGTAGGGGGTAATGTTAGTTAGGTTTACTATTTTTTTTTACATACGTAACACTTTTTTATTTTTATTTTACACACACTGGACAGGCAGTTCTGCATGGCTACAAGTGTAGCCATGCTGTAAACAAAGAATTACAAGGATCACCTTTGCTGATCCTTGTAATTCAATGACTACAGCATGGCTACACATTGCAGACATGCAGAACTTAGGATTTTTTTCATACACGCAATATGCCGCGATTAGTTAAAGGGCTAATCGCAGTGATTTTTTAATTAAAATCACCGCGATTAAGCCCTCAAAACATCGCGGCACATCGCCTGTGTTTGGAATAAATCGCATGTTGGTGAATTTAGACAACCAAAATAAAAAAATCGCGGGTCAATCGGGCGATGGGCCGCGATGACCCGCAATTACAAATCAAAACAAAAAATTGCCTTTAGTGAATAAGGCCCCAAGTGCAGGATTTAGCATTTTTTGGCTTTAAACTGCAGCTGCCATACCCCCCACCAATCAGACCCCCAATACTTATGTGCAGCATGTCAGGAAAGCACAGGGAGCCTTGGCAGAAGCCATGATGCTCTTTCCAGCAGGTGGGATGAATGTAGATCCTAACGTTGCGCAATTCCTAAAATACCCCGATATCTCCCAAGGCGTAAATCACCTCTCATGTCCTCTCTATTCTCAGCACTATCCCCCGGTCGCCTCTGCAGCTATTCTAGCTTCTCCATATACAGCGTCGGCAGCTATTCTAGCTTCTCCATATAAAGCGGAAGCCCCAGGTTCTATAATGACAAATGTCTTGGGACTGAAGGAGAATATAGCTCCAGAGGAGACCCTGCGGGCTTCAGAGAGGAAGAAAAGAGGCAAACAACAGAGAGCAAGCCGCTGATTCTGCACTTATAATAATAGCACAATGCAGCACCTGTCAGGAAATCTAGGGCTGGAGAGGAGGCCGGCTCTGGAAACACAGAGTAGCAGAGAGCGGTGTTGGTGTATTGTGGGGTCTGAGTTAAGCAGAGTACACACTATACAAGGATCCAGACCATCAACTGCCACACCTGACAGCAGAACGGGGCATCCTGGCAGCTCAGCTCTGCCTGCACTTCTTCATCCCATGGTGTCATTTTTAGTGTAGGGCTTAATAGATTTCTCTACTCTGTCTTTGTTCGTCGTCACTATGCATTTTAGGTTTTCTGCTCTATGTTTACACCACTTTTAGTGCCATAAAATAAAGGAATATAATAAAAGTGATAATAAGAGACCGGATCCTGACACTGGGGTAGATCCAGAACCACGTTTGCCGTACGTTTATTCGCGTGGCGTATTTTCGTGTGCGTACCTTCTATACACTCCCCTCGGCACACCCCTTGAACGTACGTATTTTGTCAAGATACGCTTTCCAAACCCTACCTTAACTTTTGGCAACGTAACCGCAGTCATGCGCACACGTACGTATGGGCAACACGTATTTACGCAGCTAAGCACGCCCATACTGTACACTTTAAATACCACACCCCGCCTACATAGCGTATTTCAGACATATTTTGTACTAACGTAAAATTGGCATGCCCACACATAAGTATTTACGTGACACATACGTGAATGGCCCATACGTTCACAATTACGCTACGTTACTGAGCATATGTTCTATGGTGCGCATGCGCAGTACTTACAAAAAGGCGATTTTACGTCGCCGCCACACGTAAATTTGCTCACAAGCGTTGTTCTGGATCTGGCCCATTGTGCGTTTACCACCGTTGTGGGGCGACGCCTCAAACGGGCTGTTATCTACCACTCCACGGAGCAGTGTCTGGGAAATCGATTGACTCCCAATAGATTGCTACTCTTCTGAATGAATGAATGAATGAATGAATGAATGAATGAATGGGCAATGGCGATCAGCGTACTTACCCATTCATAAGAAATAAAATTAAAAAAAAATATCTAAATAAAGCCATTTTCAATACAGAGACAGACATAAATTAGCTTTTGGCCGTCTCTAATTCATAAATAGCATTTTCGCAGCGGCGCCTGCCACAGGTTCAACAGTGAATTCCCCCATCACCCATGAGACATGCGGACATTAGCCGGGTTACGCTACCCTAAGACCCATGTCCGGATCAGCGATCGGTACGACCGCTGATCCCCGCGGAAATTGAAAACGCAGCCCTT
>WWET01003120.1:25010-37617 GCA_011038615.1 Limnodynastes dumerilii | reverse complement strand
TCCTCACCTCAAGAGAAAGAGATAACCAGGTAAGTCTGCATACATTATTTTATAACACACATTTGTGCTCTGATATTTTGTACAGGGTGTTAGAAAATCCTCAAGAGAAAGAGATAACCAGGTAAGTCTGCATACATTATTTTATAACACACATTTGTGCTCTGATATTTTGTACAGGATTAAGTGTTAGAAAGAAAATAAAGATTTTTATTTTTTTTTAATGTGTAAATAAAACGCATATCCTGGAGGTTATTGGGTTCAGGGTTACATTTTAGCCACTATACAACATGGTCAAAAGCACATATACCCCTAAATATCACATATCTGTCGGTTTGTGGCAAATCTCAATCCACATCCATGAACATAAGGTTGGTCCTCCTTTAAATGCTATAAAAAGCCTACACTGCAAAGGACTGACAGTAAACTGAATAGAATGCCAGCTGCCAACAAGGGACCCATCAACTAACCCTGGCACATCCATGGCTCTTCAGATGCTGTGAAAGCATGAGGCCCAGCATGCATTCTTAGTATCCACTACGCCCCATGCAGTTAAAGCATACTGGGACTTGTACCTGAAGAGCCCCAGGCCGGCCTATATTATAATTAGATTGGATAGTGTTTCCATTTCCAGAAGTGAAACCCTTGTGAATTGATCCCCTCCTCTGCCTTACCTTTCAAAGGAATAAATCACAACATGCCCGGTATAAAAAGGATCTCCAGACAAAGATTCCTACTTAGGACCTGACTCAGTTAAGGAAGAGATAAGTAACGGATTCGCAATTCCACGCTCTTAGGCCCGTATTCAGAGTACCGGACATATAACATATACGTCCGGTGTTTAGCGATTTTTACTACTGCGCATGCGTAGTCATTTTTTAACGTATTCTTCGTATCTTTTTCTTATGTAGATTGCGTAAATGCGGTCTGGAATCAGGTCCTTAGTCTTATAATTTGACGTTATGGGTCGGATTCTCACTAAAGACTATTGCTTCATCACTGTATAGTTATAAGAGCAGAGCTACTATGCATGCGTAGTAACTCTACACTATCTACGTACAACTTTGTACACAATCTATGTAACACAATGGTAGGTAGACAGCGTACAGTCACTACACATGCATAGTAGATCTGCTCTTATAACTAGGCACTTATGAACAAATATTCTTAAGGGAGAATCTGGCCCTTAGTCTTGTAATTTGACATTATATTCTTGCTACAGGTAGACAAAGTCTGATCTACATAGAAGTTAAGGGAAACTTTCATTAAATCCTCTTATTAGAAATGTAAGTGCACAAGAGGGGGCAAAAGCTTATTTTAACAATAACCTTTTTTTTTTTTTTTAGACTTATCCACCACTAAGTCACTCCCCTCGCCCATCATCCCTCCGCCTGACGCCTTTGACAAGGACCACCTTGAGAAGCAAAGAAGAAATTAGCATCTCAAATAAGGCCCTGTCTTCAGAGAACATCGCTAGATCAAAGCCTGATGGTATACTGGGTGAACAGAAGCTCCTTAACAAGTCAGACTGCTCCAAAGACCTGGTTTTGTCAAAAGACCAAATAGAGATCAGCTTTGCTCATTTCAGCCCTGAGTCTTCATACAGTATCACAAACGATCTTCCAGGGAGCGTTAGATCAGATTCTGGAGAAGGAGAAATTGGAGAGGATATTGCTACGAAAGTGAGGTCCACCTTACACAGTGACTGGTTAGAGATAGGAGATGACAGTGCTGGAAATATGAAAGACACAACTAATGAAAGGTTAATAAAAACATCAGGTCCGAGGGATGAGACAGAGCTGGAGAAACAAGATGACAGCCTGCTGAATAGAAAGTTATCCAACGAAAACAAAACGGTAGAGGACATAGTGGAAACTCCTGAATCAAGAAATGAAGACGCCAAGAAAAGAACCGAACACATTAAAAGGGATATATCAACATTACCTAAACAGGGTACTGTATCCTTGGTACAAATTACATTCTCCAAGCGGGGAGACTGCAAGAAAGAAAAAGAACACGTGTTAGCAATACGAAAGACAAACTTGACCTCTCTACCTCACAATGTCACCCATAGTTTCAACATACATGCACAAAAAGAAAACAAAAATACTAAGAAAACCAAGATAAGAAGCTTGTCTGCTTCTGACTGTGCCACAAAGCCGCAGAGACCTCTATCCCAAAGCAACAGAACCAACGGCAAGATGGCTCCTCTGCCGGCTTTGGTATTTTCTTCTGTGCCATTACCTGCAAAAGTGTCAAGGAAGTTCACTCCCTCGAGGCCAAGTAGTATTGATAGAAGAAATCAACGTTCTCAAACGCAGTCATCTCTTTATACATCCAGAAGGTCGAACTCTGCAGTTCTCTCACCTAGGGCAAAGACTTCCCTGGACTTTCAGGAATTAGGATACAGCGATATGTTTGCCGAGATAAAATCAGAAGAGAATGGGCCGGTCATTAGCCAAATGTTTGCAACTCCAGCTTTTGCCAACACTCCAAATACCTGCAGAGTGACCAATTCGGCTTCATCTAGAAACTCTTCCGGTAGAACCCGTGCAAGTTCCTCACGTGAGAGCAGCGCAAGGTCTTCCAAAAGACCAAAGTCAAAAAACAAAAAGTCATTGGCCACCAGCCATCGGCGCAGAAATTCAACGGCCAAGCAACCTTCTAAAGAGGATGTTGAAAAGATTACAGAGAAAACAGTAATTATTTCTGGAATGGATTGTGAGATTGAGACAATAAAACAAAACGTAGCTTGCAATGGAGAGAATATAGATCATGACTTGAATCAGATCAAAGATCCTAATCATCAAAACTATTCATGCCTATCGATCATTAAAGAGGCCACTATAGAGAACTCGCTCACTTTTACCGCCAACGTAGCATTAATGGAAATGCTTAGAGAGCTGGAGGAAGGCGTGTCCAATAAAACTAAACTTTCGGATCATGCGGTCCAGCCGGAGGAAATTAAAACAGAAGGTGTTGAAAAGAGTGTATGTCCAATCAACAGCAACGAGCGGAATGCTGATGGTTTCGATGTCCAAGATCCCGAAACCGGAAGTCGAATTCAATCTCCTGATGCTCCCGAGACCGTTCAGCCTTCAGAGACCATTCAATCCCAACAAGCTGCAGTGTTGGCCACTAATGAAAATTTCTGGAGGGAGATCTTTATTGAGAACAGTGTCACCGAAAATAATTTAGACCAAAACAATTCCTTTTCCCAGTCGCCAAAAAGAATAGACAGCTATGAAGAAAGTGAACAACTGGCTGCACAACTTATATTTCATCTGCAAAAAAACCTAGTATCGCTTGACGACAAATCCAGCGACAGAGAAACGTTGGAGAGTCAAAGAGGGAAAAACGATGATCTAAACCTTTACAACCAACAAGATAATGGTAATGGTGGCTACGGACAACCATCAAGCCCAAGAGAGGTACAAATCACTGCGTTGGTCTTGGGTTTTATAGATAAAAAAAAAATAGAAGCATAGAAAGGGACAGCAGATAAGAACCGCATGGCCCATTGTGTACCCAGTTTTCTTTTTAACTATACTGACCCTATTAAACCCTTAATTTAGTTATAGATTCCGGGTATTCTTATTTACCCAAAGAATGTTTAAATTATTCAACAGTGTTAGCCTTTACCACCACAGAAGAGGTTACTTCTTTGAAAGGGTAGTTGACAAGAGAATAATGTTTCTGCACATTTCCTCTGACCCTGCCACCCTCCAGTTTATACAGATGTTCCATTACATCTCTTCAATTGAATAATGCCCCCTCCTGGTACCTGGTTACACCTCTTGATATATGTGAAAACTGCTATCATATCCCCTCTGTGCCTTTTCTGTTCTAAGCTATACATGTTACTTCCTCTAGTCTTTATTCGTGCACGATATTAAAAATAAATTAATGATGTTGTGTAAGTAATTAGCATAAAAATATTGTTTTTGAAGAAATCCGATTCCAAACCTTTGCAGAATGTTGCTTAGAGGGGCCAGTACTCGAGCTATAAAAAAAAAAAAATCCAGCCTCTCTCTCTCTGCCAGCCTGACCAACCCGTAGACTTCAAAATGTTGTGAAAACAGCAGATAAAGCCTTAAAGGTAGATTATACGTGTGTCTAAGAGAAATGTGCAGGTGTTGCCCCTTAGCAACCATGTTGTAGCTATTGTTTAGAATGTACTAAATCAGAGGACCGTTTCTAAACCTAAACGGAGTCCAGATCGCAATAAAGTTTTGGTGCCGCCCCTACTAACCCAAAAAAATTAAAATATGCATGTATCTAGGCAATCATTTTTGACTGCTTTTATGAGCCCAGACATCCACTTCTGCCCCTTGTATATGTGCCCCTTGCATGTGGGTCCAACATAAACTTCTGCCCCTATACGTTAGGCCATTGTTATTCATTTGGTCCCACAAGGCTCCCTGTAGGAGCTCTATATAACAAGTGGTATTTATAGGAATGACGCTGGCTGCATCCGTTGGCATAGACGTCTGTGTGGTCTGTGGTCTGGTTGCAGAGTAATTTAAAGGGCGGCAGCCCTAAACACAGTGCTCATGATCCGCTGACACACCATGTTTTCAGATTTCCTCGTTGAAGCACTGGTGGTAGTGATTCTCTGGAGAGACCTGGTAAACATGGCCTGTCAGTAGATCTCAAGGACTGAGGTTGGCTTCTCCTGTACTAGATAAGTGATCATTAGTATCTGGCTGGTTGCCATGTACCTTTTACCCCCGTTTTTAGAAGCTACTCCATAAAGTTCAATGAAACACCATTTACAGAAATAACAAACACACAAAAAGAGTCACAAATGCTAAAATAAAGCCAAAATATCCTTTTGGCAAGTGTATTTTCCATAGTTACATTTTGGCTCCATACCAGTGGAGACCCACGTCCACCTTCCATATATATATATATATATTTAATCCAACATAGTCGAGAATTCAGGAAGTCATCAAACCATTTACACTACTGGCCAATCACCAATTCTCAGAGCCAAAAATATTGTCACATATATTGACCAAGAGGTTTAATAGAGAATATCTAATGTTGCATAAATGGCATAGTCTAAGATCAGCAATACTTCCATATTAGCTCAAACGAATGAGAAAAATTAAATAAAACCGCAGTTTACCCTCCTTCAGTATCAGGAAGATCTGGTCACTATGAAGTTATAGAGTTAAAGTATTCATTGAAAAAACAGTGCTATATCAAAGGGCGCTCTGGCAAAGCAAAATAATAAAGAGCTTTCCATTAAATCTGTTCCTCTTATCAGCCATATTATAAATATTAACAGCAATCATCCTGAGTTAGCAGTTATGTTATCATGGATAGATTTGTCAGTTCTGAAAATAAATATATATATTTTTTTGAATCCGTCATACGCTGAAGTAACATAACTAGTTTTATGATCCGAAGACCACCAAGAAAAAAAAAACCACACACATAAAAGTTAATTGCCACGTGTTTCTCTCCTTTGGACTTAATCACTTGATAAAAAAAAGCAAAAAATTAAAATCCAAAATGGTCAGAATAGTTCAGGTCCACAATGATTCACAGGTAGCGGTCAAAGTCCTGTCGCAAATCCGTGTTGCAAACGACAATCTCTTTTCTCCCATTGTGATTATCCATCCTTTATTGCCATCTGGGTTTGAGTTACAAGGCAGCTGAAAGGAGAAGAGAGAGATTGCACACTTTACTGTATGAGCAAGTACAGTTACAAATAATACAGTAAATAAAAAATCAGGAATAAGAACTCAAGATATATGCACATTAAAGATGCTGTTTCTGGTCTGATCGGCCATATTTCGAACATAATGCAGGCACCAGCTGAATGGTGGCTGTAATATTGCTCGAAAAGCTTTGAAAATAGGAATTTGCTATGAGGAATCTAATTCCCTGTTACCAATAGCGGGCTGCTGCGGCAGTTGTGGTGGTAGATTAAGGTTAGGCTGCAGTGGGTAAAAGGTTAGGGTTAGGCTGCAGAAGGGAGGTAGGTTTGGGTTCGGCTTTCTACAATGGAGTCTGCTGGCAATGGTCAACAATCTGCGTTCAGCTGCCGTACATTAGTGTTAGTAAAGACCATCGTACCAGGGAACCACACAAATCAGAATAGGACTGTATCTTATTAAGACGTCATTTAGGGTTCCTACAATAACGCTGGCGACTTCATTCCCATCAGTGGGAAATATCGGTCAAACTCTAAAAGGAAACTTTTTCAGAATCTGTAGTAGTTTTACAACAAGTGGACACCAAACTAGTAAGTGGTTTATCAAGGGATCATTGAGTCAGCTATATTTCCCTAAAATGGATTAAATCAGAAAAAAAGCTACACCTAGGTAAAACCACATTGAACTGCAAGGGAGTACAAGTCTAAATAACAGTGTGATAGTAACGCTGGTCAGTATCTGTGTAATAATATAATAGTATTAGAGATGAGAGGTGATGTGTCCTAGTACAAGTATAAATAACAATGTAATAGTAATGCTGGTCAGTATCTGTAATATAATAATATAATAGTATTAGAGATGAGAGGTGATAAATAACAGTGTAATAGTAACGCTGGTCAGTGTGTGTGTAAATAGTGAAGTATCCTCCCTGCATGCAAAGAAAAAAAAAATTTGACTCCCTCCTAAAATTCCAGTCTGGATCCAGCTCATGACTGGCCTCTCACATCTTTTGTCTCTTCAGTTTAGCGGAAGCACAAGTCTAAAGGACAGTAATACTATCTGTGTAATAATATAATAATAATATATTAGTATTAGAGATGAGAGGTGATAAATAACTATGTAATAGTAACGCTGGTCAGTATTTGTGTAAGAATATAATAGTATTAGAGATGAGGTGATAAATAACAGTGTAATAGTAACGCTGGTCAGTGTGTGTGTGTAAATAGTGAAGTATCCTCCCTGCATGCAAAGAAAAAAAAATTTGACTCCCTCCTAAAATTCCAGTCCGGATGCAGCTCATGACTGGCCTCTCACATCTTTTGTCTCTTCAGCTTAGCGGAAGCACAAGTCTAAAGGACAGTAATGTAAACGCCAACCTAACAGAAAAGCAATCTGACCAGAGCCAAAAGGACAGTTCAATATCGTGGATCAAAGGAGAAGTGTTGGGGAAAGGCGCATATGGAACGGTAAAGGCAACAGAAATTACATGGAGGAATTACTGTTATAGCTCAACCATCTTCATTTATTTTCTCTCTTTCATGGTGAAAAAACCCTGATCATATACACTATATATGTACGAAATCTAAACTAAGGTTAGGAGGGGAAAAATAACCCATACCTACCTATCTATCTATCCCAATGGATGAGATTAAGGGTTTAAATTTAAATGGGATTTATAATAAAGAAACATACAGTCAGTGGCGTGTTTTTGACGCCATACTGCTGTATACATTGCATTGTTTGTGGGTGTAACGCAGTATCGCCATCCTTTTCACAGACCGGCCAGGTGATTACAGGGTACAAAAAAAGTTCTGCCACTACAGTGGGACACAGGACGGCCCGCTATGGGGGTCACTGCAGCAGGGCATCCCAAAGACCAATACGGGAGCAGTTCAGTGGGATACAAAGGAGGTCACGGTCAGCCAATTAGAACGGTTTCTTTGCGATGAACCACTTCCCAACAGGAATTAGCGACTGAGATGTCATCGCGAGACATCTATACGAAGTCGCCATCATGACAGCGCCAGGATAGTTAACCATCCCCTTACCCTAACCTTCCCCTACATAGCAGCCTGACATTATCCCTCCCTGTCCTGCAGCCTAACGCTAACCTCCCGTTCTAACTGCTTAACCTTAACCCTCCCTGTCCTGCAGCATTACCCAACTTTCTCCTTCTAACTGCCTAGCCTTCACCCTCCCTGTTCCATAGCCTAAACCTAACCTCCCTTTAACTGCTTAACCTTAACCCTCCCTGTCCCATAATCTAAACCTAACCTCCCTTTAACTGCCTAACCTTAACCCTCCCTGTCCTGCAGCATTACCCAACTTTCTCCTTCTAATTGCCTAACCTTAACCCTCCCTGTCCAACAGCCTAACCCTAACCTCCCTTTTTGACTGCCTAACCTTAACCCTCCATTGTCCCACTGCCTAACTCCAAGCTACCCGCTATTGTGAACAAGAAATTGTCCAAATAGGGCCATTCAAGTTACCCATTCCCAACAGGAAATTTTCTGCGCTAATTTCAGACATTGATACAGCCGCCCGCTTTATCAGTGTCTGAAATGAGCTGTTCTAAGAGGAAGGGGAAGAGTCAACAAATAGTGCCGTGAAGCAGTTTAAACATGAAGCTGTCCTGTATGTGTGTGTGCAATGCATTGACAGTCATCACCAGATGAAAGACCCCCACAAAAAAATGACCTATGAATAACGTGCATTGTAAGAGGATGTCTATGAGCAAGTATACTCCTGCTCTTATTTTATTGCTTTGCAGCTAATGCAATAATGCTCCGTGTGTGCATAACTTATCTTAATTATACACAGTAATCATTTAAAAACGAATGTTGGTTATAGGTGTACAGAGGCCTGACGAGTCAAGGAGAGCTCATAGCCGCTAAGCAGGTGACATTACACGGGTCCGACCCTGAGCTGGCCGAAAAGGAATACAAAAATCTGCAAGAAGAGGTGGACTTGCTAAAAACCCTGAAACACGTCAACATCGTGGGCTACCTGGGGACATGTCTGGAGGACGCTATGGTGACCATCTTTATGGAATTTGTACCAGGCGGATCCATTTCCAACATTTTGAAACATTTTGGACCGCTGCAAGAAAGCGTCATCAGCAAATACACGGAACACATCTTGCAGGGCATCGCCTACCTACATCGCAACAGGGTGGTTCATAGAGACATCAAGGGGAACAACATTATGCTGATGCCAAACGGGGTGATCAAGTTGATCGATTTCGGCTGTGCGAAGCGTCTCACTGGTCTGAGCATGAACGGGACTCAATGGGAGATGCTGAAGTCCATGCGCGGGACTCCATACTGGATGGCTCCGGAAGTCATCTGCGAGTCTGGACATGGGGAAAAGTCGGACATTTGGAGTATCGGTTGCACCGTGTTTGAGATGGCGACTGGGAAACCACCCTTGGCTCATATGCACAAGTTGGCGGCCATGTTTTATATTGGCAGAAAGGACGGACTCATGCCAACACTTCCCAGTCATTTCTCTAAGCGAGCAAGAAACTTTGTTGATCTGTGTTTAACCAGGTACGTAAAGACACTAAATGATGTACGTAGAATAGCAGATGTCTGGTGTGAATTAAGACCATCTTGGCAGCGCTCACACCCTATAGCAGGCCTGGCACTACACTCCCTATCATGTATACCAGGCCTATCCAAGCTCTGGCTCTCCAGGTGTTGTGAAACTACGACTCCTAGCATGCTTTAACGGGTATAGTCACAGCTGCTACCTGACAAAGCATGCTGGGATTGGTAGTCTCAGGAGACCAGGAGAGCCACAGGTTGGCCAGGCCTGTCCTCTTGAACGCATTTGGGTTATAATATTAATATCTGCAGCTTATTGATTGTTTTGCACATACTGTTTGCAAGGGGCCACAACAAAAGACAAGTCATACAAAATAAAGATCACACCCCCAAAAATTAAACAGGGGGATAAACCGGGTTGGTGAAGGAAACAGGTTTTCAGGCAGGTTAGAGAAGACGCTTGAGCCTACAGCTTAAAGGACAACATTGAAATAAGAGATTGGGGGACAGACAATGGACACAGGACTAGGGCAAGAGGCTGTCATAGGCCTGGATTCAAAACCCCGTACGTCTTCCACATACGTCCTTAATTTCCCATTAGTAGCTACTACGCATGAGTAGTAACTATTTTACGTTATCTACGTATAGTTTTGTTACGTAGATTGCGGTTTTAAAACCGCATATACGCAATCTAGTTAACGAAACGATACGTAGATTACGTAAAATAGTTACTACGCATGCACAGTAGCTACGATCAGGAAATTAAGGACGTATGTGGAAGATGTACGGGGTTGTGAATCCGGGCCATAGTTTAAAGTATCTACAAATATAAACCAAGAGAACGACAGGGAGAATTGCAATCCCCATGCAGCATAAAATGAAGATCAGCAATACTACAAATCCTTCTGTGTTCACAGACACAGATGCACAAATGTATGAGGTCAATGAATTTAAACCCATTGGGCCGGATCCTGAGCTAAGTACGCTGATTGTACGTAACTTCAGCGGAAATACGAACAAAAGGAAATTCACTTTGTAGGCGAAGGGAGGCTTTTAAATTATACAGTATGGGCCGATAATCCATTACGTACGTCAGTACTTACGCTTGGAAAAGTTAAGGTAGGGTTTGGCATACGTAAGTCGAGTAAAGTACGTACAATTGAGGGGTGTGCATAGTGCTTACGATAGAAACGTAAAAATAACTTAGGTCTGGAACTAGCCCAATGAGGACCGACAATGCCTATTACAGCCCGTTACTCCAGGATTTGTGGAGCTGGCCCCAGTATCTTCTGCCAGCTATGTCTTTGCTGAGAGGGACGGTTAGCGATTGACTGTCGGTTTTATAGACTGACCAGGTCTGCGGCAGTGTCATCATGTATTTACAGTACCCCAAAGATCTTCATTCTAAAGCGTTTACGCTGTACTTACTGGGTGTTATGGAGGAGGAAGAACCATGGAGGGTAGAGGCTCAAAAAACTGAAGAAGATCTAGAAGGAAAAAGAAAAATGATACCGGTAGTTAACAGACTGTGAGGTGGTCATTAAGAAGACCATTTGCCATAATAGATAAAGCTATAGAGCAGTTTCATAGCTTGAGCTGACAAGCACTTTGCCACCCTCTTTATGTGCTGTAGATAATAGAGGCCATGCTGGTTACAGGGGTGTATAAATATACATTATAGTCATTTGCCAACAATGCAGCCACAGATCTACGTGGACACCTGTGCGCTGGTTATGTAGTACAGGGCTTTTGCCCTACAGGATACTTTGGGAAGTGTCACATGATTTGCTTGAGTCTCACAATACAGACAGGCAACATTCTTCCCAAAGCGCTCTATAAAACCACAGTATGCAAGCGATCATCATCAGCGGGTCTCCTGGAAGCGATAGGATAACCAAATGTCCAGTCACCAGGACTCCTTCACAGCAAAGATTAACGGCTAAACTGTTTTTCCAGGGGCCAGATTTACTAAGCTGCGGGTTTGGAAAAGTGGAGATGTTGCCTATAGCAACCAATCAGATTCTAGCTCTTACTTTCCTATTACATAGGAGAATGCAAGTTAAAATCCGATTGGTTGCTATGCGCAACATCCCCACTTTCCTAAACCCGTAGCTTAGTAAATACGGCCCCAAACCTGACCAAAAAATAAATAAAAAACCCAACAACTTCACACTCATTGGTCTGTGTGTCCATCGGTCTAAGCATTTTTCTTTGGTACATAAGGAGTTGATCTCACCCATGTGTAGAGTAGTTGTATCACCTCAGCTCCTACCCAAAGAACCAAGACCACAACCATTAACTATGATGGTGCCTTATGGTCAAGGCCAATTGTGTAACTCCAGAGTCTCTCCTTTTATCCTTATATCAGGGTATGCCCAGCCAGTATCCTATAGTATTTAGGAACCTCTAGTATAGAAAAGCTATAGAAGAAGCGCAGTCCGCTTCATACAGCACATATTTGCCCAATTATCTCATAAGGCTTTAGGTAATATGGTTTTCTGAGAAAAGGAAAGCAAAATGTTATTTTCTCCCCTGAACCTAGAATGTTAGAAAGCAAAAGCCCAGGTCGCCTAAAATAACGAACTGCAATGATCCATATTTTGGGCAATTGTTGAATAAAATTTTCAAAAATCAAAGCGAGATCCCCCACATAAGCCCTGGTGGGAATAGCAAAAACACGTCCTCTAGGATTTATTTGCCAAGTTATATTCTTACAGAAACGCACATCCATCTTTATAACAAAATTAAACCCATCGATACAAACATAAGATGACCAGACGCAGAAAAAATATAAACACCAATTACTCTTTGTAATTACCTTTAAGATGTTTAACCCCAAAACTATAGTGGTAGAGGTCATCATATTTAAAGGTCTATCATTCGTGCTGAATCTGTCTGATATCACTTGCATAAAATCCAAACAACTTTCTAGCGAATGTAAATTTAATGCGGGTTTGGGGGTCAATTTTTTTGGCTGTACATAAATGGCTGAAGAGATCTTAGTGGAAAATGCTTGGTTTTGTTATTCAACAGCAGAAAATCCAGGAGATGCCCCAAAAAGTACATTCACAATTTTAAGACCTCTGCTTCCTAGCAACAATGGGGTAGATCCAGAACTACGTCCGTCTTCCATAGACGGACGTAATTCAATGAATAGTTACTGCGCATGCGTAGTAGCTATTGTACGTAATCTGCGAATCGTTTCGATACGTAGATTGCGTATATATGCTGTCTTTTAAACCGCATATACGCAATCTACGTATGGAAAAGATACGCAGATTACGTACAATAGCTACTACGCATGCGCAGTAACTATTGTTCATTGCATTACGTCCGTCTATGGAAGACGGATGTGGTTCTGGATCTACCCCGATGTGACCATGTCCATTGGCTTCAAAA
>WWET01003120.1:2743-13698 GCA_011038615.1 Limnodynastes dumerilii | reverse complement strand
CGTCGGGGAAGGGGGGAAATAAAAGCGCTAATCACATGTTCATTCCTTGGGCACTTAACAGTGAATCAAGCATGTCGAATGTATCTTTGTAGTCCATATGTTGGCTGTTTGCACCGTACTCGTGACAGGCATCAGGGCCATTGCTCTCCACTGGCTTCTTGTCCAGTTTCACGAGGGTGCTGAGATGCCCGTAGCCCACCTGGTATGTGACAGGGGGAGGGAGTAAGGGATGGTTAAGAACAGTGTTGTGAGAGGATATATACTGCTTAACAGAGGAAGAACTAATAGAACTACCTGAACTTTTGGAACTTTTGCTCATTTTGGAGTGGTGGTGGTAAGAGGCGTCATTGGCATGCGGCCTCTTTCTCGAAGAGCTGGAGCTCGAGGTACCACCATCGTTGGGCACGCCAACGGGACTCCGCAAAACAGTCGATGGCATTCCGTCTATACAAAGTTTATTGCTGCTGTTGTTGTTGCTGCTGCTGCTGCTTGAGCTGCTGTAGTGTGAATGGGAATGCTTGTGGCTGCTACCGTGGTGCCGGTTGGAAGAATGTTCTTTGTGCTTGTCTCTCTGTTCTTTGCTCACGTGCGGGCTCGAGTGCTTGCTCTTCCCGCTGCCCTCGTCCGACGAGCTGTGGCGGTCGGTGGAAGATACTTTTATTTTCACTCTTAGGTCGTCTTTGCTGGAACCCCTTTCCGTAGGGGGGATAGGGATGCGCAGTTTCAGCGGGCCGCCCTTGTCTTTTTTGTCGGAAGAATGCTTATCAGTCTTTTCGGCGTTGGAAAGTGGAATTTTCATTTTGATAGGCGAGGCGACGGAGCTGCTGCCGCCGCCGCCAGGGGCCTGGGTGTGTTTTTTGTGCTGCTGTTGGTCCACGTGGACAGGTGCCATTGTATCCCGAACGTCCACGTCTACGGTTTCAAGTTTACGCTTCTCCCTATATTTGTCCAGAGACATCTTGTGTGATGCGGCCATTGAAGGGGCATAGATTTGTCCGTGGTGTTTGCTCGATGTCTTATGAGCATGCTCTTGCTTGACTGAATGATCGGAACCCTTGTCAGATCGATGGTGTAAGCCGGAGTGGAGCGCGACGGCAGACATGTTATACTGAGAGGAGGACAAGGAGTTCTCCTGCTTCTGGCTGTACACTTGATCACCCCTCGGTGGCTCGGGATGTTGAGGCCATTCGTGATGGGATGGCATCGTGTAGGACGAACCCGGCATGGTCAACAGTGCCATCTCCTCCTTGTTATGGGCCATGCTTCCCGAATTCACAGCGGGGGGTGCAGGAAATGCAGACGTCGATGCCTTGGGAAAACTGGCGCTTGCAGTGATACCAGCAACAGGGTCCACCAAAATAGAATTCTGTACTTGAGAGGAACCCAGGAGAGAGTTGTCAAGCTGTCCATCGGGCTTGGGTTTCCTTGCAGCAGCCTGGGTAGCCTAAAAATATGCAACAAAGAACAGAATAGTTAAGTATAAAATTGGTCCAATGACAGATTAGAATTATGGGGACATTTGTAATGCTAACAGGACACATTATGTGAGGGACACAAGTGTTAGACATGGATTGATTTGAGCACAACAAGAAAGTGATGCTTAATGCAGATTATGTTCACAGCAACTGTATTGAATAAGTCTCTTTACCCTCCAATTCCTAATCCTCTTCAACCGACTGGGAGTTTTCTCAAGGATTTGCAGGAACTCGTGTGTCAGTTCTGGGGAAAAATAAAATATAACAAGTGAAGCCAAGGTGCTCAATAACCATACAAGAGCAAGAAAGGTCAGGGACACAGACACACAAGAGCAAGAAAGGTCAGGGACACAGACACACAAGAGCAAGAAAGGTCAGGGACACACAGAAGAGTAAGAAAGGTTAGGGACACAAAGAAGAGTAAGAAAGGTTAAGGGCACACAGACAAGAGTAAGTAAGGTTAGGGACACACAGAAGAGTAAGAAAGGTTAGGGACACACAGAAGAGTAAGGGACACACAGAAGAGTAAGAAAGGTTAGGGACACACAGAAGAGTAAGAAAGGTTAGGGACACAAACAAGAGTAAGAAAGGTTGGGGACACAAACAAGAGTAAGAAAGGTTAGGGACACAAACAAGAGTAAGAAAGGTTAGGGACACACACACACACGAGTAAGAAAGGTTAGGGATACGCACAAGATGGAAGTTGCTCAATCAATTTATAGGTAAATGACAAGCAGGTGCATACAAGGCTGGGGGGTAATCTGCTAGCCACAGAAACACAGGAAAGGAAATGCCCCAGAAGCACTGCCATTAAGAAAGGTTAGGGAACCTGGTACAAAACATTTCCCTTCCCAAGAAATCTAAAACCTTTCCAGTATGGGGGACACCTGTGCCGTTTTAAAGCATGCGGGAATCACCTTTTTTCAAGATTCTAAATATAGATTTTAAAAAATGTCTCTTTTGTGAGGGCCAAAATCTACCCCAACCCCCAAAACACAATACCCAAAACTAAGAAAATCTGAGCTGTGTTCTAGTGTCACTTAATTGTGGATTGCGGTTCTATATTAGCCTTTTCATTTACATGCAATATATTGAATGCTCGGACACAAAGAAATGCTAATGTTTACACTGTTCTGCCTGGAATGGTATCATTGCATGCTCACATTACTGTGTACTTTCTGTAGGTTACGGTTTGTATGACTGTTATACTCCTTTGCTTCATCTGATACATGAATTTTAAATAATAAAAACAGTTTTGCTACACAAGACATGGGAAATGGTAACGAGTAGTCCGGTATTTAATATCCCGATTAAGGTAGGCAATTGTTTAAAGGACTAAGCTAATGAAAGCACAATACAGAGGCTGTGCAGCTGTTTAACAAACCCATGTCATGGCTACAGGAAAAGGATCCTGGGGGGAAAAAAAAAAAGCTACACGTTCTTACCATCCAGTAATTCCAACGTAACCGTCTGGTCCACATATTCCCACCAATGCTTCCCGTCTGTCGATACAGGGATCTCCCAGTTGGACCACTTGCAGGCCAGGTGAATGCACACGCAGGCGATTACCGTAGGCTTGTACTGAAGGCAGAAGGTTGTGAGGTGCAGACTACAGATGCAGAGAGGAGAGAAAGAAAGAGAAGGAAAAAAAAAGAAAAAGAAAGAAAAACTTGGTCAAACCTTCCATTGAAAGCAATAAAACAAATGTTAACTCAAAACAAGAAACATACAATGATGAGTTTTATGCATTCTGTTCTGTTACACAAACATCATATCTGATTGTAACTTAAATGGTCAAAATTAAAATTGTGGATCATCTCATCATTTGACTCCATACAAACTATGTCCCTCTAATATCAGGCAAAAGTACCGTCCCATTTTACACACACAAAAAGTTCAAATGAATGAAATGATCTGCGTAAATCTGAAAGAAAGCAGACGAGTGGGGAAAAAGTGCTTTATTCCAACTGTTCTAACAAAATGATGATAATAAATGGATGGATGGAATACCATGAACGGATTTATGGATAATAAAAGACTCGCACAGACTGGTGTTTAATCGTGAGAACTAGTCAAAGTTATTGAAATATATATTCTTTAAGCAACTACCGCCCGGTCCCATGGGGTAATAGAAATTCATTCTTAAGAGACCCATTTTGATATAGTATCAGCACCTATCAACGACAGGTATAATAGTCCTTTAAACTTCTTTGTTTAAGTTACAGGTCTGTCACTAGATTAGCCGTTGACATGACCACAAAGAATTCCCTCGTTTTTAGCTGGTAACAGATGATAAATGATAAATGCATTAAATTGAGGTGCATTTGCAGCTTTCATACAATGTGCATTCACAGAAGGTTTTTCTAATAATTAACAATTCCTCCAAATAAAGTGATGGGTAAGGATTCTTTTAGTCTTTTTTTGTTTTATTAAGTTTTATTTAAAGTCTTATTAAAGCCACATATTGAAATGAAAGGCTCACATCTATATAAAGACATTGGACAAGCTACATTAAGAAACGTGGATCATCATCTCTATGAATTAAAATGAGTCCATTTTATTTGGTGTATAAAATTACCAGGACTTATGCACATGTCACAAGTCCCTTCAATTGCAAAACCCCACCTGTAAAGCAATGCAATCGTGAAGATTTATAGAACTATATTTTCTGTATGAAAGCTGAAATGCAAAGTTAAGCCATTTCAAACCAACTAAACCAGATACAAGTAAACATATTTCAGAACACATGGAAAGCAAATAAGTAGAAATACTGCAACAAATATAACACGATAGATAAATTGCTCCCTGGGGAAAATAAGATAAACTGCTCCACACTGTCCATTAAGAGAAATGCTGTGTGCTAGCATGCTCCCAACCAGCTGCTGCAGAGTGGGCACAGGGCACTAGAGTCAGGCCCAGCGCCATTCCGCAGGAGCAGTGTGGGAGACTGCTTTTGTGGGCCACAACAAAATGGCGACACCGTCCAAAGAGAAACCACGGCAGCCATCGCTAGAACATATGGCTGCGAATTACCAACAAATATCCCCATTTCCTGGAAAAACAAAACAAGAGTCATTATTAAAAAACCCGAGGAGCGGATACTCGGCCAATTATACAATACTAGTGGATACTATTCGGAATCTGGATTCTGAGTCTCTTGTTTAGTATGTGGGCTATGAAATATGTATAAGATGAGTTTAGAATTTCCAAAAGGATTCATCTTTCGTTTTTGTATAGTTGGTTTGAAAATAATCTCTATGCACATTTATGCCAAATATAGCAATTATAATCAAATTTATTTATCGAATCGTATAGTTATTTGGAATTTAAAAATTAAAAAAGTTTTTACAGAGAATTAGAAATTTAAGTATCATTATACTTACCATAATGTTCTAGGGTAAGTTTAGTTCTTTAGATGCTATGCGGGGCTACCCATTTAGTTAATGCACTCAGAATCAAGAAACGGATCAGAAAGCAACACTACTTTTCTTGTTGTGCAATCCTCCCCTGTGTGTCGAAGGCCTGTCTACGTTACAGAGCACCAGACACAGCGGGGAAACCAGGCCACGTACATGGCCCGGCGCCCCCCATGCATTGAGGCTAGTAAGACACAGGAAGGGGACCCTGCAGTAAAGAAAGCTATAGTGTGCTATGACAGTGCAACAAAGGTTCAGGATAACCACCTGTTGGTAGCCATGAAATAGGAGGTCTGTGCCAAATCCTTGCTTGCTGCAAAGAGAAAAAAAAGGAGAGAGAGAAGGGGAAAGATGGTTACATATCTGCGATGGGAGTACATGAAACATTTATAAACACAGTGTAAGCGACGAATACTGAGCAGATATATCAGGACCTGGAAGGTCTGCTTGGCATTCTCACACAACACAGAGCAGTGTTCCCCAACCTCGATACTCAGTGACAAATGAACATATATTTTATGTCTTCTCACAGAAACATAAAAACTTAGAAAGTGACGACAGATAAGAGCCACGTGCCCCATCCAGTCTGCACAACTTTATTTTTAACAATACTGACCCTTAATATAGTTTGAGATTTAGGATACCCTTATATTGATCCCAAGAACATTAAAAATGTTCCACTGTGTCACCCTCTACCACCTCAGATGGGAGGTTATTCCATTAACCACCCTTCCAGCTAAGTATTTTTTCTGCACATTTCCTCTCAACCTCCCACCCTCCAGTTTATACACATCCTCATGTTCTAATACATCTCTTAATTTGAATAATGCCCCCTCCTGTATCTGGTTAAACTCCTATATTTTTGAAAGCTACTATCATGTCCCTGTCCCTTCTCTGCTCCAAGTAATGAGAGGACCACTTTGAAGCATTTAAAACATGTCAGTAATGAACGCACCTCTGCTCTACCAAGGAGACCTAGAAAACTTGCACTGTTAGCTGTCCATAGGACAGAGGCTGGGAGACACTGCACCATAATCTGTCGTTACATACAGTTGAAATAAAGAAATATTACAAACCTCTCACTAATTGGGTGCATTTAACCACATCTGTATGAGGATGTTCAATAGTGATCTCAAAACCTGAGGAGAAAAGTTTGGGAGAATTGAGAGGTGGACCACAAACTTACATGCATCACAGACATTCGTTTAGAATACAAGACACCGAAAAACCTCCTTTAGGTTAGACACTTACCTAAGGTCTGTAGCAGTATAGTTTCAAGTATTACCAGCTCTTGGGCTTGTTGTAGATAAGCCTATAAAGATGGCAACATTTGTAATTATCCAGCAGTAAGGTGACTTATTTAAACTGTACCACAGACATCTAAAGTAAGTCACAATCCCCGAGTTCAAACACTGTAAGCTGACAATACACTGTATAACAATCAAATGATTAATGTACAGTGTATGCACAACTTTTGCTGGAATGCCAAAAAAAAACCCATATAAAACAGGCGCTGGTTGAATGATCGAGTAAGTCATTCATCCCATCATATCAATGGTTTAGTCTGATCATCTACAGATGGGTATAGCGTACATAGCCAACATTGAATATAAACCAAATTAACTTTAAAACTGTGAAAAAAAGCTCCATAAAAAACAGACTCGTCCATACATTACTGGATCTATACTGCAGAGGATTTAAGAGGTTATTAGCAAAAATAACGATGGCTCAAAAGAAACTGCAATCAATCAGACATTTGCTTTGATGTTAGTTACCTCAGCAATACTATTAATATATACTAGCAACATAGAATGATAACATCTAGGTCTATGTGCCCTCTATAAAAGCAATATTTATAGCAGGTATGGAAAGCCACTCACTTCACTTTTAGTGTCCAGCTGCATATCTGGCGGATTAAGACATGCATGGGACACTTTGATGACATGTTCAAGTTTACGAGGCTGCTCCTCCACTTTGGCAGCCAGGAACAACGCAGTAGGTGAGATTATCTAAAAGGAAAAAGGACAACACTATATTACAGTTCTTTCAAAACAGCTAATAACCCCCCCTACACACAAAAAATTTAACATTTAAGTATTTCATTAAACAGAATTTATGTTATTCAGAGAATACATACACTATAAACTAAAGGCACATATATGCATAGGTGACCATGACCATGGCGTGACAATGGCACAGACTACATATAAGGGAGCAATGTATATAGCTGCATATTAGCTGATTAAATGCAAGTCCACATATCAACACAGAATAACTAATATGTGAAGGGAGAGTTTGGACTAAAAAGAACAATTTACAGATAAAAGTTAACGTAGATCCTAGCTAACCAAATAGTTCAGCATAAGTATTTTAATAGCTTATGGTAAAGCACAAATTTAAGGAACTATAAGTATTAATGGGTGGGTCATATGGTCAACAGTAAAATTGGAGCTAAAAATATTTTTTTACTTTTATTAACACAAACACCAAGCATAAAGGCTTCATGCATCTCAGGAAGGGAGTTCAGAATGAAACGAGAGCTATCAACTTCACTGCGCTGAAAAACAGTGCAAGAGTTACATCATGGGATAACCAGAGGGAATACAGCCACAGAGGACAGTGGGTGATGTCACTACACTTCAGTCAGACCAATAACGTTGAAATCTTGTGCTTATGGGCCTGATCCAGACCTACGACCGCAAGCGAGCGTATGCCCATCGTAAGCGAAAATTCGTAAAAAAAACGCACTACGCATGAGCAGTATGACAACTTCCGGTCGACCGAAGGACATGAGCGTACAGCGAGCGAATTTTCAGCGTATTTTTCGCTCAAGGGGCGTGCGTTTTCTACGATAGTCTGGACGCTCGAGTTACTACACGGAGGCGGGGATAGCCGACGCTCGAGTTACTACACAGAGGCGGGGATAGCCATTTAAATTGTACAGTATGGGCGTGCTAAGCCCAGTACGACCAGCGTATGGGTACGAAAATTCGCACGTGCGCTGGAAAATCTTAGGGTAGGGTTCAGCCGCCGTAAGCAGGTACAATCAATGGGAGTGTTATGGGCGTGAAAGTTTTTACGCCCGGGCGAACGTACGCTACGCTCGCGGGCGTAGCTCTGGATCAGGCCCTATGTCTCAAAAATACTAAAAACCAAAAAATAAAAATCAAGCCTGATTTATATGGCGGACCTTTACGATTATATGCGGATAGTCAGACTCTCAATCATGTAAAATACAAGTACATATTTACAAAAGCTTACATAGTTTAATTTCGGGTAAAGGCTAAATCTGCATACATAAAGGCATTGAAGGTGCTGCGAACAGACACCTAAACCTTCTAAGAACATTTGCAAGTCTTCATTAAATAATATGCATGAATAGGAAGAGTGTTTCACTTACATTTCTGTGGTATTTGGTAAAAGAATGGTGCATATAGAATCTGTGCATGTAAACAATGGCAGTGTTGATGGTCAGCTGGGAACTGTAGATCGCGTTAAGGAAATTAGCAGAATGTTTGGAAGAAAACACGAATGACAAAAGAATCTCAAACACAATGGCATTGCATCAATATTATTATGTAAGTGGACATCTGAAAAAAAGACTTTAAATACAATAAAATATAATCAGCCTTCCCAAGCATGTTAATGAGTCATGGCACCTGCACTGTGCAATAGAGGTCTGGTCAACATAAAACCATTTAACAAAAGGAATGAATGGCCAAACAGTATGCTAAACAGAGAAAGACAACATTTCAGTATCAGGAAAAACAAATGCACCGCACAAAATAACTAGACTACTTCACAACCAAGATCAGGAAAATATATTTACCCTTATTGGCCTTACTTCCATCATAAATTTATTTCCCAGCAAGCAAATTACTAAACATTGACAATTTTCTTTTTATAAACTATTTCAACACCAGTAAGTTAAGAAACCTAACTGGGCCTACACAAATGATAAATCTGAGAAAATAAAAATATCAGACATACAGAATATATAACCTCTAACATCATCCAACACCAGATATCTTTAACTCCAAAATAAGGCAAATTATATGCCTCTATAAACAATAGCAAACATAAGGGGCGAAGGTCCCTAAAATAATAGGCACAAGGCCCAAAATACACAGATAGCGGAGCAGAAAAAACACAGAATCTAAGAGATTTTAATTTAAAAAAAATGACTTGATCAATGGAATAGCCTCCCAACAGAGATGGTAGAATATAACATAGCAAAACAAATTCAGGGTAAATAAGAATTTCCTAAATCTCTAATTGAATTGAGGGTTAAATCCTGTCTAGATATGGTTTAAAAACACAAATTAAAAAAACAATGATTTTGTGGCTCTGACCTAGTCTCAGGGGACAAATCCATTCCCCTGGTGTATTTGTATCAAGGACAGGTCATAGTGCAAGACCCTGGGGTAAAAGAGAGGTTAGTCCCCTGTGGCACTAAATCTCAGGGCAAGAGAAAGTCCCAGTGGGACAAGGGAAAGGGTAAGTGACATGCAAGAAGCCCCAGTGGGGCAGGAGTAGGGGGGCTGAAATAGTACAATAACCCTAGGAGGAGACATTGGAGTAGGCCCAAGGGGGCAATAATGGTATAATACCACCAGGCAGACAGACCCCTGGGGACTGCACCAATTGATCCCTAGCATCTACCACATACACTTCAAAAACAGGCCCATCACAACCAACCAGGGGTAAATACCCGCATAGGGAAACGGGACAAGGCCCCAGGGACACCGGCGGCCGGGGGAATGGCACAAGGCCCCGGGACACATCCCAGCTCTGAGGAGAGGACAAAGCGCTACCAGGCCTCATAACTACCCCCCGGACCCCCTCCTCCACCCATCCCCCGGATACCCACCCATCCCCCGGACACCCCGCTCGGCCTCAGGCCTCGCTCTCTGACAAGGATACACATTGAGCCGCTGCCCCATCTCCTGGATCAGGTTGGCCGCCTGCTGCCGGTAGGAGAGCTCCTTGTCCGCCTCCAGCCCGAAGCGCCTGGACGGGGTGTTCTCCAGCTGCTCCCGGGTGAAGAACCAGCGAGAAGTCGACGCTCGGCAGTCCGCCATGACACAAGCCAAGCCGAGCGTCAGCCGCCGAAGCCGATGCGTCACAATCACCGGAAGTTCCGTAGAGCCCTGAGCCGGAAAAGCGATCCTCACGTGACCCGGCGACCAGCACGTCACTCGTTTCCTGTCTGTATGAAGAAGAGTCTGAGAGGGCCGCCGCAATACATAGCAACCCCTGACAACGGGGGAGGACACGCCCAGGGGGCGGGGCATTGCGCCTAACAAAGGGCTGAGGTGCGCTGGGAGGTGAATAGGCCTCAGTGTAACCACAGGGGTCCAGAGGGGGGTGGTAATCCCATCACATGGCACCAGACAGGATATGTAAATGAAGGGTACATGTCATAGTATTATTTAATTATGCACTCAGACAATCTATTCATCTATATTATAAATATAAAATATAGCTCCATCTACCAGGATATGTATATGGAGAGGTACATGTGATAGGATTACTGTCCCATAATAACAACATTCTATCTATCTATCTATCTATCTATCTATCTATCTATCTCATATCTATCTATCTATCTATCTCATATCTATCTATCTATCTATCTATCCATCTCTTATCTATCTATCTATCTATCTATCTATCTATCTATCTATCTATCTATCTCATATCTATCTATCTATCTATCTATCCATCTCATATCTATCTATCTATCTATCTCATATCTATCTATCTATCTATCTATCCAACTCATTATCTATCTATCTATCTATCTATCTATCTCATATCTATCTATCTATCTATCTATCTATCTATCTATCTATCTATCTATCTAAACAAGAGGAAGCGAAGATAAAGGAGAACTAGTTAACAGGTGCACACACACAATATTAATCTGGTCACTACTAAAATAACATGCACTATGCTAACAAAGAGAGTGATGCCAGTTACCAAAATTCTTCTTCTACTTTTATATCTATCTATCTATCTATCTATCTATCTATCTATCTATCTATCTATCTATCTATCTCAT
>WWET01003119.1:166591-187220 GCA_011038615.1 Limnodynastes dumerilii | reverse complement strand
GGGGGGCTGCGTTCTAAGACGGAGCGAGTCCAGAGGTACCAACTGCAGAGACAGCCCCTTTATTCCCCACAAAAGACGACCTAGCAGCAAAGGGTTAAGAGTTTGCGCATCTGTCTGTGGCGCTACACAGAACGTGACCTCTGCTTTCCGGATCTCTACGGAAGCCATGTTTTCGGTTTCTTCACAGCAGCGTTGGGAGCCGTTTAGCTTCTTATCGGCCATTTTGTTGCCTTCCCGTGAGAGAGACACACACACAGACACACACGAGACCTGGCGGCAGTCTCCGGCACGTTGCATAGGACAGGACACGTCTGTGAGGTTACGCTAGTCAGTGCCTGAGGAGACGTCACCATTTCATATCCACGCGGGCAGCGTTCGAGGCAGTGGGCACTAATTTGGTGTGTAAGGTCTCCCGTGACTTCTGGGACTCGGCTCCCTCCAGCCAGGTTGTGTACAGCTCCTGTATGTGTGGGTTACTATCCGGGCTCTGCACCGGCACACGGGTGTATAAGGCTTCCATTTCCTGCAGCTCGGCACGCTCCGGCTTCCCGTCGACCGTCTGTGCCTGGCCCTTTCCGTTCAAGCAGCCTGGTAACAAAACCAAACCCCCATAAAGTTATGAACACAACGATTTCCACATGTTTAAGCAGCTTATTGCAGACACGGGACGACAGAAATCCCAAGAATTGCTCAATTGTTATTCAGCAAATCTTTATCATAAAGTACCTGGAGAATAGTCTCCTTGTTACACCAGACAGACCATTTCTCCACGCAGGGAGCGGAAATCCGCTGTGGTTCAATACTGCACATGCCCAGAACCCTGTGCCACACATCGGAACGCTGGACATACCAATATTTATTCAGCAGTTCCATACATGTGACGCGACAGACCTCTGTGTGTACTTTATTTGCACGATGGGCAGGGCTTCTTATGCAAATTGTACAGTAAGGGATGGGTTTACCACGCACCTGGGACCTGGTTGTCATGGTGATTAAAGTCACCGGCGGTGGTAGTGCAGGATTCTGACAACCGGGACTTTGACACTGTCAGTCACAATCGCCGGCGGTGACCTGGATGCGCCAAGGCTTACCCGCGGACAAGATAAAGAATGGTTCTGGACACGCGAGTATCCCCAGCTCTGTACGTGATTATGGTAGTGCCCTATCGGCTCACATACAGAACCTGGGAACGGGCAAACATATGACAACCCACTATTAATTCACGACACACTCCCCTGCCTTCATATCACTAGCTACGTTGCTCATGTAATACCCACAAGTGCTCATAACATACATCGCACGCCCCTCACCACGAATATTAAAACAATTGGTCTCTCTCATGTTGTGGAACCACAAACACCCATTTAGCAGAACTCACCCCCTGGACAGGCCAAAACTTCCACGAAGTGATAGTGAAACTTCCCCTTGCGTAGTTTCAGAACCATGTTCTGAATGTTCCGGAAGCCGTATGCGGCGGCAAAGCGCAGAACAGTCTCGCCATCCTTTTCCAAGCAGATTTCTTGGAAGTCTTTGTTCCTGAAATAATGTTTTGCGATGCGTTAAATTATTTTTTTCTTGTATTTTAATCGGAAGTGGCCTTTTTATTTTCTTTCTGACCCGTGTAGACTGAGCAGCAGGTGGTGTGACTGCAGAATACTCACTTCACTGTTTTATACGTGATCTCCTGAACATCCATGTCAAACAGCTCCTTGGCCGCATGACGGAAGACGTGGGCCAGATACCCGTCAGAACTGACGCCTTCATGGCGGACAAACTCACAAGACGTCCCTCCAAACCTGTCGGAGAAATACAGAACGTTAGGTCAGGAGTAGAGGAGGAGGAGGAGGAGGGTACAGATCACGCTGTATAAACGGGTCTAGCGCCTGATCGCAAGGATATCCATCAGCTGATTAAAACAAGTGACAGGAAATCAAAACCACTCGGGGGAAATCATCTGAAATTGTGCTGACATTTTCTGGAAACTACCCAAAAAAAGGGGAAGAAAACAGAAGATCAGCAGATGTCCAGCACGTGTGATCCTAGGATGGGGGGTTAGAGCATTGCGGACCCTTAACCCAGAGTTACACAAGATGGTGGCTGCTCAAATCAATGTACAGGTTAATATAAACAGGGGCCTGAGAGGCCGTGGGAAAATGCCCCAGCAATCCGGAATTATTAGCATTGGGCTGGATCCAGACTTAAACCACGTTAATTACAGGGGGAGTCAAGTTAATTGTATTCTTCGCACGCGGTCTTGAAGAACGCATATACGCAATCTACGTAACGAAACGTAGATGACGTAAAATAGTTACGAAGCATGCGTAGTAGCTACTATCGGCAAATGAAGGCTGTGTGTGCAATACATCCGGGGTTGTGAATCCGGGAAAATACGGCAGGTTAGTTACCGGGTAATCGCAGAGTGCTGGGGCATTAATCCTCATTCGTTTCTCTGATAGCCCAGAGAGCCGGGCACACTCCTGCCCAACTTTACACGTTATACGACGGAGCTAACGACAGCTGCTGCAATAACACAACCCAGAGAACACACAATAGACTAGACCACCATTACTGCCAGAAGCTGGTTTCCCTGCACACCCGGCAGATTATCTGCCCAGAAACGATAGACACCAGAGGTCAATGGCGACATCTGACTCTAAGGCTCCTCACAGCTTGTGACGGAGCAAATCCCTCGATGGTGCCTGGGATTACATCTCTCTCAGGGAAAGCATGTGACATGGGCACGGGATAAGCTTGTTACCATTCCTGATACTGCAGGGGGGGGGGGGGCTAGGCCGAAATTTGGCTCCAGCATTCATCAGAGCGTTAAGCAACGCATTTCAGACGTCACATAAATACAAATGAATTATGAGCATTGATTTAACTCTGCTGCAAGGATTCTTTCCGTGGAAGGTCTCGGACACGGCGTCTACTGTACAATACAGCGATTTGTTTCGCCAGAGACCTTGACTGCGTCCTTGGTGAATAAAATACAGTTAAATAAGAAATAGTTTATCTCAATAGTTATTATTATGTCTCCTTTCAATGAGAACTCACCAGTTTCTCCCAGCAGACTGAACGTAGCCCCTGCGCAGGAAATGTGCCCCGGGCGACGGGCATAGAAAGGGGATAGGCACGTGTGACTACGGGAGATGGGGGCAGGGCTGGTCTGGTGCAGATTCTGCCTGTCCCCATGATGATGATGATGATGAGTGGAAAGAAAAACCTATCGACCTAAAGAATGGGAGAGCAGAGACGACGACTCCTGAAGCCTCAGGGAACGGTCTACTTTCTATTCTCCCATTCTTTGGGTCAATAGGTTTTCATTTATGCTCGTTGTCTATTAGATCACGATGCAGATCGATGTAAAAGGAGTCTCTATAAGGAGAGCTTCCTATGAAGTACAGTTCTGTTGTTTGCTTTCTCTTCTCCAGAATCCCAGGGACATTACTAGAGGGGAGGTATAATTCGCCCCCATGCAATCGCACTGGGGTAGTCACATGACCCCCCCCCCTCCTCCTCAGCTTCCGGAATCTTAACACTCACACATTCTCCAGCGCACACTCCGTCACCTCCTTCACAGATACGCTTCTCTGCTCCATGATCTGCATCACCTCTCCTGGAAAACAGAGCACGGGGCACGTGATTCTCCGCTCCAAGCATCTTACAGATCCAATTCCAAGCCTACGACAAGGCACAACTTACCCAGCGTCAGCACGCAGTCGACGTGACGGCAGTTGTACAGCTCGGTGTAATAGTCTTCTCTTAGCGCCTCCATCTTGCGGTCATAGCAAGGGGCCACGGAGAGATGGAAAATTTTGTCAGGGGACAGGTTCTGGGAGAGGATAGAAACAAGCTCTGAGTCATGGTTTCCACCGTGTAACACGCCGCAGAGGCAAGGGGATCACCCCTGGTGGTGGGCGGTGCTAACCTTGTGCGAGGCGAAGTACCCTTTCACTAGCGAGCCCATGATCTGCTGAGCGGACTTTGCAGTGCAGATGTGGGGCGTGACGGAGTCACCCAGGACCCGCTCAGCATACTGCACCCAGCCTAGAGAGACCAGAGACAGGGTGAGGGGAGATCGGGTAGTCAGGGCACAGTCATAGCAGATGTATAATACAGACAATAGATGAACATAGAAGGTGAACATAAAAAATGGATCATGAGAAAACAAGTACACGGAATGCATCGCCAAACCCAGGTGATCACACTGGCCAGGACAATGAGAAACGAGGGTGTACTTCAGGCTCATATTATTTATTTATGTTGCTTGACTACCATAGCAACCACAGACGCATGATGCAGTGAGCCAAGAGCCTTGAAATCAGAGCTCTGAGATCACATGACACGTGGAGAGCTGTGAGCCAGTTTCTGTGGAGCAGACTAACGCCATCTTTGACAGGCAGCCATTTTGTTTGCCAACCAGAGAGATTTTGAAAAACTAAAGAAACAAAAAGGATGAAATGAGTGTGAAAATTTAACGCCATATTATTTCCTTCAGCCACCCAGTGACATTTATTGATGTGATCGTTTAATGGCTGTGGAGCAGACTAACGCCATCTTTGACAGGCAGCCATTTTGTTTGCCAACCAGAGAGATTTTGAAAAACTAAAGAAACAAAAAAGGATGAAATGAGTGAGAAAATGTAATGCCATATTATTTCCTTCAGCCACCCAGTGACATTTATTGATGTGATCGTTTATTGGACACAACTGTGTGAAGAAAAGGGGCGTGTATGGCTAGAAAAGGGGCGTGTATGGCTAGAAAAGGGGCGTGTAGGAGGTTACTGGGATCATGGTCAGGGTCAAGGTCTGAGAATAAGCATGAGAGTCCATAACCCGTACAGGGGAGTAATATAGACCACATAAAGGCAATCTGTGGAACCCTTGGTGTTGTGAAACTACAACCCCCTGACAACTGCCAAAGCATGCTGGGACGTGTAGTTTCACAACACCTGGGTTTAGGTGCCTTTATGCTATTTCCTGGACCTTAAAACAATCCACAAGTATTAGGTGGAATCAAGTCACAAAGTTACAGCCTATGAACATCAGTGAGGCCTGGTGACATCAGGTGGAATAAGGGCTGGGTGCACAGACCAGTGAGAGATATGCTCTCTAGCCTCCCCCTGGTCCGTCTCACACCCCTACAATCTATACTAAATGCTGCAGCCAGACTCATCTTCCTCTCCCAACGCACTGCCTCCACTTCCCCTCTCTCTACACTGCCTCCACCTCCCCTCTCTACACTGCCTCCACCTCCCCTCTCTACACTGCCTCCACCTCCCCTCTCTACACTGCCTCCACCTCCCCTCTCTACACTGCCTCCACCTCCCCTCTCTACACTGCCTCCACCTCCCCTCTCTACACTGCCTCCACCTCCCCTCTCTACACTGCCTCCACCTCCCCTCTCTACACTGCCTCCACCTCCCCTCTCTACACTGCCTCCACCTCCCCTCTCTACACTGCCTCCACCTCCCCTCTCTACACTGCCTCCACCTCCCCTCTCTACACTGCCTCCACCTCCCCTCTCTACACTGCCTCCACCTCCCCTCTCTACACTGCCTCCACCTCCCCTCTCTACACTGCCTCCACCTCCCCTCTCTACACTGCCTCCACCTCCCCTCTCTACACTGCCTCCACCTCCCCTCTCTACACTGCCTCCACCTCCCCTCTCTACACTGCCTCCACCTCCCCTCTCTACACTGCCTCCACCTCCCCTCTCTACACTGCCTCCACCTCCCCTCTCTACACTGCCTCCACCTCCCCTCTCTACACTGCCTCCACCTCCCCTCTCTACACTGCCTCCACCTCCCCTCTCTACACTGCCTCCACCTCCCCTCTCTACACTGCCTCCACCTCCCCTCTCTACACTGCCTCCACCTCCCCTCTCTACACTGCCTCCACCTCCCCTCTCTACACTGCCTCCACCTCCCCTCTCTACACTGCCTCCACCTCCCCTCTCTACACTGCCTCCACCTCCCCTCTCTACACTGCCTCCACCTCCCCTCTCTACACTGCCTCCACCTCCCCTCTCTACACTGCCTCCACCTCCCCTCTCTACACTGCCTCCACCTCCCCTCTCTACACTGCCTCCACCTCCCCTCTCTACACTGCCTCCACCTCCCCTCTCTACACTGCCTCCACCTCCCCTCTCTACACTGCCTCCACCTCCCCTCTCTACACTGCCTCCACCTCCCCTCTCTACACTGCCTCCACCTCCCCTCTCTACACTGCCTCCACCTCCCCTCTCTACACTGCCTCCACCTCCCCTCTCTACACTGCCTCCACCTCCCCTCTCTACACTGCCTCCACCTCCCCTCTCTACACTGCCTCCACCTCCCCTCTCTACACTGCCTCCACCTCCCCTCTCTACACTGCCTCCACCTCCCCTCTCTACACTGCCTCCACCTCCCCTCTCTACACTGCCTCCACCTCCCCTCTCTACACTGCCTCCACCTCCCCTCTCTACACTGCCTCCACCTCCCCTCTCTACACTGCCTCCACCTCCCCTCTCTACACTGCCTCCACCTCCCCTCTCTACACTGCCTCCACCTCCCCTCTCTACACTGCCTCCACCTCCCCTCTCTACACTGCCTCCACCTCCCCTCTCTACACTGCCTCCACCTCCCCTCTCTACACTGCCTCCACCTCCCCTCTCTACACTGCCTCCACCTCCCCTCTCTACACTGCCTCCACCTCCCCTCTCTACACTGCCTCCACCTCCCCTCTCTACACTGCCTCCACCCCAGCCTCTCCCAGTACTCCCATCATGTGCCTCCAGCCTCTCCCAGTACTCCCATCATGTGCCTCCAGTCTCTTGTGTGCAGACTTTAGCAACTCATTGCGTGCAGAAATCTCTCCTGACTGGATGAAGGGAACGCAGCGTGAATCAGCCCTCGCGTCCCTCAGGTTACAGCCGGTGACTGCACAGGTAGCACGATGTTGCTGTGTCACTGTTTACCTGTAGAGCGATTGCTCCATTACTTGGCTCATTGTGTGTTTTTAGGCAGATATTTTCCTTTCCTTCCTTATTCATTCGGTCACCATTACTCAGCACATTCACTTCCTGAAACCGCTGCAGATACCAGGAGGAGGGGGAGGAATGTGTCCACGCAGCACTCAGCTATGTTATGGGTGAGAGGGTACAGAACAGCCGGTATCGTTACGACGTCACATGACGTCTCCGGGAGGACGTAGGCTGGATTCTCACCGACCGGCACGTCAATCATTACTTATGGCCAACAACGCAGGCCACCGCAAGTGAGCGGAGCTTCGCTTTATTGCGCTATCCAGAATTCTGATCCGCACGTATTTTAAGCACCACGAATCAGAAATGTCAAGGTAGATACTGGGGTGAAAGCAGTCGAGAGCGAGGGGAGCGTTTAGCAAAGCGTTTGCGCAGATACGGGATCTTTTGAAAGACGTAAAGTCCAAAAACTGAGAAAAGGGATTTACGTTCCAACAACAAAAAGTGCACGTAGAAAGTGCCAGACAATAAGAGCCACCGGCCAATCCAGTCTGCCCAATTATTGACTTTTATTGATTTATTTAAAACCATGCACCCTATTTAACCTTCAATTTACGCTTAAAGTGGTCTCACGTGTTACCTTCTATCACCTCAGACGGGAGGCGATTCCACTTATTATCCACCCTTCCAGTGAAGTCATTTTTCTGCACATTTCCTCTGAACCAATCACCCTCCAGTTTATACCCATGTCCTTGTGTCCTATTACACCCCTACTTTGAATAATGCCCGCTCCTGTACCTGCTTACACCCCATGATATCTAGGAGAGTTGCTATCCTATCACCTCAGCCCTTCTCTGCTCCAAGCTGTTTACATACATAACAATTGGGCTACTGAGGAACTTAAGCGCTTGCCGACTGCATCCTCCGTTCAGAGGTTAACTTGGAACCTGGAATGAACTTCTAGGAGCGGCCGTGATCATTAATAATGTATGCTAAAGACCGTGCAGCCAATGTAACCTGAGCAGGCAGCAGGAGTGCTGGACGTGACCGGGTGCCATTAAGCGCCTCACCCTCATTGCTAGCACAATAAAGAGACTGGAAAACCTGACACAGCAGAATGGGTGTTCTCCCTGTAAGGACACCATACACCGGTCACGTCTGCTTCCGGCAGGAGGCATCACAGCACGGTGTATGTTCTGGTCTCAAATTGCTAACGTGGACCCTGCCCTAACGTCCCCTCTGTCCTGCTCTTATGGAGACTTGCACCTTCTCAGCAGACACTCTACAAGTCAGCTGAAAGGCCCATAGAACATTTCCAAGAGTGCACAGAAAATAACTGGGGGGCCGGCGAGGGGAACGTGAACAGCTGCAGATTAAACCATGAATAAGGGATTACACCATAAATAGCTTTAATAAGTAAAACAATTCTGTAACTTCAGATTCCTACAGATCAAAGCGCACATGATCCGCAGGAAGAAGCAAATCACGCGGACCACGCAGAGTTTCAAGTACTTGTGGGACAATGGCTGCTCTTCACCGTTATACGCAGGCGCGGTGGCGTCTGGTGAGAGAGTGCGCGTCGATGCAGGGGAATAGTGGACCTGGGACTGGGTGAGGAACGTGACGGTGAGGCTGGAACGGCGGAGGAAGAATGAGAGTTGGATGAGGAGACGCTGCGGGAGATGGACAAAGAGGAGAGTGAAGGATTCAGGGCAGTATAAGCAGGAGAGGGGAGGCTGCAGGTGGCGTGTTAGGAGGGTGCTCCGCCGCCAACCATCACTGACGGGATTTTTAACTCCTAGGACCAGATTTACTAAGCTGCGGGTTTTCCCATAGCAACCAATCAGATTCTAGCTCTCATTTTCCTATGGCATACTCAAGAATGTTGGCTAGAATCTGATTGGTTGCTACGGGCAACATCCCCACTTTTCCAAACCCGCAGCTTAGTAAATCTAACCCATATCATAAATCTTGCTAGTGTTTCCACCAGTGTAATCAGCCATTTTCTGATCCGCGCACTCCGAAAAACCCCACCGGATCCCGCCCAGTAACTGTGCTTTGAAATGGATGCACAGGAATAGCTTAGCTAGTGAGGGGTCCTGTAACGTTATCCCCCCCCACCAAATGTCATCTCTTACCTGGACACGCCGACGCAAACATGGGGAAGGCTCGCTCATCCTGCGTCTGACGCCGGAATCTCTGGATAAAATCTTTCTGCGTCTCGAGGATGCTGAAATCTGCCGCAACGGTGGTGTCAAAGACGTGATGGACGCCTGAGAGCAGAGAGACGGGACACATCCTCAGCAACGTTATACGGGACAGCGAATGAATACATATAAAGGCGGAATAATAGGCATTGAATCAATGTGTAAATACGTCCACTGCGACCATTATTATTCAATCTCATGTCAGGAGGGAATTGATTTGCTAACAGAGCAGAACGAACACAACAGACAGGTCTACAAACTGGCTCTGCGGGCACGTACAAGGACAAGGTTAAAGACCGATGCTCTTGACCTGCATCAGATACCATCGAGACAGTGTACGAAGCGTTTAGCTGAGGGCTAAAATAAAACAACTCACCCAGGCTTTTGAGAAAGCCACAGAGCTTTCTAGCCGCCTCGCAGACAGAGAGACGGAATGTAATGGCAAAGTAAGGGATGGCCTGGGGGCTCACAGACGCCACGACCAGCCTATGGAGCGAAGTGTCACATTTCTGTAAGACAAGGGAACAGCCAATCAAATCAAAGGCCTTTGTAAGTGTACATTTTGAATAAAGTTATATAAACATCTATCACTCGCTGTCTCCCACAGAACAAAAAGAAAGTCGATGCACATAAAAGACACACAGTGAGGTCGGGGCCTCTGCAAGCGCACACATACTGTACCTTATTGAGACTTAGCACTTTAAAAAGCTCCTTCTGGTTCTGTGCAAAGATCCGGGCCCCTTCCTCCGAGGTCACGCAGTTCCCGCACGCCAGGCAGTCGCTCAGGAAGACGCGGGCATCTGCCAGGCGGTGAAACTCACTTTTCTGGAAAGAAAAATCATTTTTAAAAAACGGTAAAACTTTACTAAAGGAGAGGGGACAAAACAGGATTTAGCTGCAGACAAAGCACAAAAAAAAATATGTTATCCCATAAGACAAAATAAAAGTTACAAGTTATAAATGGAGAGGTGCAGCCAAGGACCAAAGTGACCCCTGTGTAGCTACAAGGAACAAAAGACCGGACTCCATACACTCATCATATAACACTGTGTGTCAGCACATACATAAAAAGGAGGTTTAGGTCACAATATGGCTATATCGGGTTCTCTCACCTGCCCATCATCAAGGTTACACTCTCCGCAACGATATTCTGAATTAAAGTTACTTTTTCGGATGTCCCTTTTTCCTATACTTACCGCTTTCTACTTTTTTTTTAGTGAATGGGTGACGGCATAATTCACCCATTCACTTTCGCAACGCGCGATATCCCTCCACTGTCCTTCCACCGCACCTGGAACAGGTAAGTAAATTATATCTGCGGGGTTAGGGACGGGGTTAGGGTCAGGCTGCCAGGAAGGGAGGGTTAGGGTCAGGCTGCCAGGAAGGGAGGGTTAGGGTAGTAAGAGGGGAGGGTCAGGGTTAGGATAATGAGAGGAGAGGGTTAGGGAAAGGAGTATGGGACTATTTTTTTTTTTTTTACTACTTTTAGGACCACGGATCTTTCGGTGCTCTGTGGATCGATTGCAATCCCTTTTCGAGGCATATGCAATCGAAATCCTAGCTAGTACGCAACTGGCTGGGAGAAATCTGAATTTTCACAATTCAGATTTTCTTTGCGGGGACCCAAACCCATCAGGGAACATGCTGTAGGTGACCCCTCCCCAATATGGCCACCGCACACTTTTCAAACGGCCGGAGTGTCTTACTACAGACCTCCTGAGCACACATATAGCAGATGGATAGGGACTCACCTACAGGAGGCGCCTTGACGCTGGGCAGATGAGATAACCCAATATACCTATATTGTGACCTACACCTCCTTTTTATGTATGTGTGACACATAGTGTTATGTAAAGTATGTTTGGAGCGCCGGATCTCTCTTTTGTTCCTTAAAAAAAAATAAAAAAGAAGTTAGCTAAAACTTTAAGAAAGTTTAGGTTTTAGGTTTTTCACTTCCCTGGAACATCCATTAAACAGGGCCCCTGCACTCAGCCTATAGGCTTTGCCACTGTTCTGTTGCAGAAATAAACCAATAGCGTGGCTGGGAATAAACGCAGGCTTTTGATTGGTGGAGCTTTGGTTACTTTCATAGTACAAGTAGAAAAGGCCCATTATTTGCACTTTAAAGAATCCTCAAACAATGTTCATTCATTATCACTACATCACGGAGGTTGTAAAGGGGGATTCTACCTTGATATAAAGGGGAGAGAGAAAAGCGATGGAAGCTATTTGAATTGTATGGAAACTTTTGAAGGGTTTTCGGCAATCAGTCTGGCTTGGCCAGGGTGCCAGACACAGATAAGGGCGGGTGGACGGGTGTGTATAAGAGCGAGGGGGTCTCATCTACAAGGACACATGGAAGGGTTGAGATAAGACTGCGGGTCTCACCTCATCTTCAATAGGCAGCGTCTCAGACAGATCGGAGTCGTCTCTCTCCTTCTTTTTCTTGCTGCATTCCTGTAACACAGACATCAGGGAGAAAATGGTGAAAACTACAAAGTATAGAAACAAGGCAAGTTTTTCAGAGACGTCGGTAAAACACAACAGCGTCTGCTGAGTAAATCCTATACACAGGATAATAATAATTACAGACAAGCAGAGCTATGCAATTAACATTTCTCACATTCAAGAACTACAAGAAATGACAGTCTATGTTCATGGCCACAAAGCTCTCTATAGAGAACACATAACCCCTCAGAGATTAGGAGAGATGTGTGTGGTATCCAACACAATGGAAAGGGACAACGCAAGAAGCCAAGGGACAATGACATAAACATATCCCTTTACAGAGGAAATTATTTATTTTATTATCAGGCTTTTATATGGCGCCAGCAGATAACGTAGCGCGTTATACAATCAGTATAAACAAGACAGGGTTGTAATAAACAGACTCGCTGGGTAAGAGGGCCCTGCTCACAAGCTTACACACTATAGGAGTGTGGCTCCCCAGAGCGATTGGCCCTATTTCGATTGTGCCATTCTCTCCCAGCTGGGTTCGAGCTGGCTGGGATATCGATTGCTTATGAGGCAGAGCAACTGATCCCTGGAACACCAAACACGGTGCTCCGATAGGCAAGTGCAAAACACTACCCCAACCCTTCCCTCTAATATAACCCTCCCCCCATCAGCCAGCAGATAACGTAGCGCATTATACAATCAGTATAAACAAGACAGGGTTGTAATAAACAGACTCGCTGGGTAAGAGGGCCCTGCTCACAAGCTTACACACTAAAGGAGTGTGGCTCCCCAGAGAGAATGGCCCTAATTCGATTGTGCCATTCTCTCCCAGCTGGGTTCATACTGGCTGGGATATCGATTGCTTATGAGGCAGAGCAACTGATCCCTGGAGCACCAAACACAGTGTTCCGATAGGCAAGTGCAAAACACTACCCCAACCCTTCCTCTAATATAACCCTCCCTCCCCTGCAGCCCGACCCTGACCCTCCCTTACCCACAGCCTGAACCCTAATACTCCCTTCTCTATAGCCTAACCCTAAGACCACCCCCACCCCACAGCCTGACCCTAACCCTCCCTTCCCCACAGCCTGACCCTAAGCTTCCTTCTCCCTAGCCTGGCCCTAATACATCCTTCTCTATACCCTAACCCCAAGACCCTGCTCCCCACAGCCTGACCCTAACCCTCCCCTTCTATGGCCCCATTCTAACCCCACTTCCTAAGAGCCTAACCCTTAACACTAAAAGTCCCCGGAGAGGTTACTCACCTCTCCGGAGTGGTCAGTGGCAGGTCTGCGGTGGGTCCTGTGAAAATGAATGGGTGAGTAAGCCGATGGACACACTCACCCGTTCATAAAAAAAAAAAACACAACTGAAATAGCCGCCTATTCAAAATACAGAGAACCGAAAAGGAACTTTCGGCTGTCTCTATTTCTAAAGGCAGCCCATCGGAGCTGGGACTGCAACCGGTTTGATACATAAGGGCAAGTGCGTTATATCACACAATGGACACGTGGAGAGGCTTCCCATGGTAACCAATCAAAACACATCTTTCATATACCAAACATATTAGCTGGAATCCGATTGGTTGCCAACAATGTCCACTTCAGAAGTGCATTAATGTGACATAAAACATAAAAGTTTAAAATGGTGGAAGGCCATGGGAAATGCAGCCTTGATGAAGGACAAACCAAATAAAAAAAAGGAGGAACAAGATATATAAACATGATTATCACCAAATTTACATTTTTAAAGAAATATATATGTATTTTTTTTCTTGCTGGTAAGAGAGGTGCAGACAGTTCTTTAATATATCACATTTATCCTGAAATCCTGATATTTAATTGGTATATATAATGACTTAGGAAATCAGGACTGATTAGAAAGTTCCAATATGCCTGTCTCCTGCACTGGAGATTGCTTAAAATATCATTTTATCTTTATTTATTGTCCTGTTAATGCTTTTCAGCAAAACCTGAACCCAATATGTGACACTGTCCATATTACATGGTATAGTCATGTGTCACACACATCCACAGCAGAATATCTGCGTCACCGACTGGTTCTCAAGTACAGAAATCTACTGTCAAAATATTTGTTGTCCCTTCCCCTCAGCCGCCCCCGAGGCCCGGACAAAAATATTTGTCAAGCGAGATGTTTATGCTGCAGTGGTGGAATGTCACCGGCGACGCTCCTGTGATCATTCCCCAAGGATCAGAGACGATAGCGAGTACTGCAAATTACATGGACAATAACGAGGAGTTTGGGACCGAGTAACAGTAACGGGCTGTAGTAAAGTTATGGAAAGTGGTGACCTTTTTTATGGAGCGGAGCAAGGGTTAATCATAAGGATGGTATAATACACGCAGAGATTATGGGCACCTCCATAGACACGGAGTTGGGCCAAATAGGTTACCGTGCATGCGCAATTCTCATAAAAGCGCCAAGATACGCATTTACGCAATCTACGTAAGAAAAAGATACGTAGATTACGTTAAAATATTACTAGGCATGCGCAGTATTAAAAATCGCTGAACACAGCGGTACTCGGTATACGGGCCTGGATCCGGACAACACACACACACACACGGAGATCTGCCAGTCCGCACAGAAGAGGGGGATGGACTCTGCTCTGACGCCCTTCTCTTGTGAAGACTGCACTGTGAATCAGCGGTCCGTACCGCACGGAACCACTAAAACCCGCGCCTACCGTAAAATGTAAATGCTCCTCTCCGCTCACCTTACAGGGTTTAGGTGGACGGAGGGCTTGCATCACCCTGTCGGAAACCAAGCTTCATACGCCTGTCAGGAGCATCTGCACCCCCATGCACACACCTGATTTGCACACTTTGGGGTGTTGGACGGAAGGTAGGAATCGGTCCAGAGAGGGGGGGGGTGACAGTCAGTAGCATTGGCAACAAAACATGAATAACAGCAATAGATAAAACTGCACCTGGATGACCCGTGATGCAATACAAGGGGAGCGGAAATTGCTTTTATTTTGTTTGCAAATACATTTACTTACAGCCCACAACAGTCACCAGTTCATAACAAACTCGCAGACTCTATGCTGCCGTTGCAAGATTAATAGTACGGAACACAATAGCCTTTTTGGCATTTTTTATTATTTTATTCCTTCTCTAAACTCCTTATACACAGAAACCAAGGCCCATTTTATCTGAAGCCAAACAAACTTCAAATGTGTATTTAACATAGATAATCTGGACAACAGCTCGGAAACCCACACGTCTGACATCGTACAAGTATTTTTTTTTTAATGATTATATCAAGCAGTTTTTTTGATAAGCAGAGGAAAAAGAATGATCCGGTTTAATAACCCTAGATCCTGACTGCACTTTGCAGCGCCCATTAAAAACAAATAAAATGTGAATAACACGAGCAACAAGCCATTAACCCCAGCAACACAGATAAAACAATGCTATATTAACACTGCATATTATTAGCCATACATTTTCTTTACGTTTTATAACCGTCGCTATAAATATGTCAACAGTAACTGATTAAAATTGATCTAAGGGTGTGAGCACGTTTGTACAAATTGAGCTAAGGTATTAAATAACGTTTACCTCTGGTGAACTTATGCTATATCTGCGATACCATATTAATGGGGATTTCACACATGTAGGTGAATTTCTAAAGTATAGACATATATTTTTTTGATGGGTGTCTTATTCAATAAGTAATATCCCAACTTGTTCCAAAACACTTTATACATTCTAAGAGCCAGATCCGGAGCACCGTACGCTAGCGTTTTTTTTACGTTAGGTGCTGACGTGAAATCTGCAATTTGCATGCACTGAGCACCGTACGCTGGCCTTTTTTATGCTAGCTGTAATCGTCATCGTACGTAACCTCAGCGTACATACGATTGAAAGGGTATGTCATCCAGACGGATATACCCGGAAATACGCTATGGAGGCAGAGGGAGGCATTTAAATCGTACAGGGGAGCGCATAGCACCTACGATAGTGTAAATATGCAATAAACGTAAAAAGAACTTCGGTCTGGATCTACCCCAAAGTCATTAAAGGGCAGAAATAAATGATACAAGTTGAAGGTTGGGGCATATTCTAAGCCCAAATTAATTACATAAATCACAAATATTTAGGGCAAAAATGTACCATATTCACAAAAGGAATTTATATAAAACAAAACCCTAAAACTGATCATGTCACATGTAAAAATGCTGGTGACAGCTCCTATTTACATTTTTCCTGTGGACTTCCAATAGCCAAAAACTCAATAATATGTAGTGACATACAGAGTATAGCCTCAGTGAACTCTAATTTGATAAAACAGATAATCATTAACTTTCAAAGATCATTGTTACAAACAAAAACAAAAGTTACATCATTAAAATACAAAGAAAATAAATATATAAAATGTATTGAGGTTAATATTTATAGACATTGCCATAAGACTGTAATAATGAGACACGCAATGTGGTGTTTAGATGGTGTTGGGGCACTGCTAGTACAAATAAATAATCATATTCAACTAAATATAACAACATGTAAATGCTAATACACATATAAAATAGCAATATATAATGATACAGCAATAATGGAACAGACATGTCAATATTCCAGGAGGGATCTGCCCCACAGCCCCATATGCAATGCTGGGGGGTATTGGGGTAACTACAGGAAGTATTAGCCCAACAGCCCCTTATACAATGCTGGGAGACCCTATGGGGGGTATTGGGGTAAATATAGAAGGGATTTGACCTATAGCCCCACATACAATGCTGTAAGCCCCTATGAGGGGTATTGGGGGTAAATAAAGGAGGCATGTGCCCTACAGCCCCCCATATACAATGCTGGGAGCACCTCTGGGGGTAAATACATATATAGATGCCCTTCCTGAGGGCTCTTTACCGTCTTGGTGCAGTTCTCACACTTCATGTCTCGCTCCCTCTGCCCCTGGGAGGGTATTGGCGGGCGTCCTGACACACAGGGGTACACACACTACCCCTCTGCTGTCACCCTGCCCTTTGTTACCCTCTCTTCTGCCCCCTCCTCTGCTCTTATTGACTGACAGCTCTCTGGCCAATGAGGGCGGCGGATTTCCTTTAGTGCCCGCCCTCGCTCCCGCCCTTTCTGCTCCTAGTGATAGACAGGCTTGGAAGCGTTTGTGGCGCCATCTTTGTGAAGACCTAAGCTGTCATGGAAGCCAATGTGACTACAACAAAATGGCTCCTGAGAGGTAGACAAAAACTGTATGTCTCTAGCGTCTAATAGTAAACACTTGCGATAGGTATTGCGCAAGTGGTCATGTGACCCGGCTTCCTCGCCTGTGGAGTGTGCTGAGGGGTACGGGTTATATTTTATTATACAGATTAATTGGTCCCTCTGAGCCCACTGATATAATATACCGCACAAACTGTACAACCAGAGGCTATACAAATTACCCGTGAGCCGCGCCACCTAGCGGTCAGGGCAAGCAGGCGCGGTAAATTGGAGAAGCTTTCAGTATCCCGGCATGCATCGGGGCTGTGTTGTGTAACTGAATAGAAGCAGCTCCATCTATTGGTCAGAGTGGATATGACGCCTATTGTTTAACTGAATAGAGGCAGCGCCATCTATTGGTGTGATCAGCCATGAACGTGATCACGCGTCACGCCAGGGTTCATCATAATGTACGGGTATGACGCTTGGATAGTGTCATTGAATGGAAACAGCGGCATCTATTGGTCAGGATGGGTATGACGCCTGTGTAGTGTCAGTGTATAGAAGCAGCGCCATCTGTTGGTCAGGATGGGTGTTACGCCGGGGTTGATCTTTTACGTATCCCTGAATTGTCACTAAATAGAAGCATCGCCATCTATTGGTCTGGGTTGGTATGACAAGCTGGTTTGATCAATACGTCTCCCTAGTCGTGTCACTGAATGGAAGCAGCGCCATCTATTGGTCAGGATAGGTGTGACGCCGGAGTCAATCATTACGTATCCCTTTAGTATCATAGAATGGAAGCAGCGCCATCTATTGGTGAGGATGGGTATGACGCCTGTGTTTATCATGACGTGCCCATGTTTTGTGTATTGAATGGGAAAGAGAGGCGGCGCCACCTGGTGGTGAGAGCGGGCAGTGCGGGGTTGTGAAGCCTGGGTGTGTCCTCCCGTGTCCCGGCATGCCCTGCGCTGTGTGCTGAGGAAGCAGAGGCTGCAGGCGGAGCAGGTTTAGGTGCAGCCAGTCAGGTATGTGGGGATGCGGACATCATGCTATGTGTTGTTATAGGAGGGTCAGGCTGTGGACAGGGTAGGGGATGCTGCATAATACACCCATATTATACTGCAGAGTGACTGCTAACATAGGATTAAGAATGGACTACAACTCCCAGCATGCCAGCCCTGCCCCAGGTCTCGATAGCTTATGGCAAATTCCAGCTGTTGTAGAACTACAACTTCCAGCATAACACTCCATCCTCTGTGCTGCCTGTGACTTCTCCAGCTGTTGTGGAACTACAATTCCCAGCATAACACACCTGCTTCTGTGCTGATTGGCTTTTATAACTGCTGTAAAACTACAACTCCCAGCATGCCACTCCATCTTTTATGCTGCGTGTGCACTTTGCAGCTGCTGCTGAACTACATCCCCCAGCATGCTCCACCTGGGCTTCTTGTGGCTTTTCCAAGTAACAGCAATGCTGACATGCATCTGTGCTGCTGTGGGGTGTCTCCCATTGTTGCTGTATTGCCATCCCAGCCTGTCTCAGTTGTTGCTTGTCATGGTCCAATACTTGTGCCCTTCTGGCATGGTGCATTGTGGGGGCTGCCATTATATGCAATGAACCTATATGCTGATAAACACTTCAACGCTGCTGCTTCAGTGATATCACCCGGCCCCAGTAAGCTGATATAAGTAGTAGATAGGCGGTAAAATGGCTGCCATCGCCCTGACAGCGGCGCCCGCTCGTCCTCGCCCTTTGCATGGTAATTTTGACTGATTAATTACTCTGTGACTTCCCCATTTTATTATCCTTCTTGAAACTGCTTCCCATCGGCTGTGTGCAATCGCCAGGAGGATGTGGTGCACTGACTGCCGCATCTCATTACACAACATGCCACAAGACAAAATGGCGCCAGGTCGTCATGTGTGCAAGCGACACTACTATGGACAATAAATTCTGCCCTCCTGCGTCATGCAATATTTATAGATCTGTCCTGGAAGCATAAGTTCTGAAACTTGTAGTTCTACTATTATTAATTCATTATCGGGTTTCTGTATAACGTCATCTGATTTTTTGTAGCACTGTACAGTTTTACCAATCATTATAAAAAGACTAGGTGGTAACGGACAGACCGGTTAGGTTAGAGGACTGTCTGCGGCCAGAAATGGCTGTTTTAGATATAGAGACGGTCGAAAGCTCATTTTGAAAAACAGCCATTTTAGAATGATCTTTTTATTGAATGGAATCCTTTTCAGGACCCGCGGCCCGAGGTGAGGAACCTCTCTGGAGACTTTTAGGGTCACACTCTGGGGAAGGGAGGGGTTAGGGTCATGGAAGGGGAGGGTTAGAGTTAGGCTGCGGAGAGGGGAGTTTAGGTTGCGGGGATGGAAGACAGGGATAGGCTGCAGGGAGGGGAGTCTTAGGGTTAGGCTACGGGGAAGGGAGGGATAGGGTAATGGGAGGGTTAGGGTAAGGGTTGGGGTTACATTTAGACTTACCCTTCAGTGCAGTGTCTTCTCTCTTCAGTCTATCGATTGCTATGCCTCTCTCAGGCAGAAACAATCGATTTCCCAGCCAGTATGGAACGGAACTTTCAAAATAGGGCATTTGTCAGCAGAGACCCACACTCGTGCATAGGGGAAGTGCTATGTATCACACAATAGAGCAGCCAGGTATAAGGGGAACTTATTATGATAAGAGAAAGTGTGTGAGATTTTAGATAATAGACAAATGTAATAAAGTAGGTTGTGGAATTTGGAAAGAAGAGGTGAGTTTTAAGGGAGCGCTTAAAAGTTTAGAGAATAGTGGATAGTCTTATTGGGCGAGGAAGGTTATTCCAGAGACTAGGTGCAGCCCGGGAGAAGTCCTGTAACCGGGAATCGGAGCGTTTGCTTAGTGTAGAGGAAAGCTGTATGTGAAGGTCCGAGAGAGAGCTGGGCTATATCCTGAGATGAGTGAGGATGAGATGAGTCTTGTTGATTGCTTTGCAATATAGGCTGTAGGGGGGTTATTTTACAATGTGGGAGTCCAATAAGGAGAGCGATGCAATAATCAATGTGGGAGATGATTAGTGCATGAATGAGTGTTTGCAGTGTCCTGTGTGAGATATTTGTGTACTTTAATACTCTCGGCCTGTATTACCGACCACTCCTATATTTCTATACTGCTGTCTCTCTCTGCAGGACAGATCCCATCATGTATATGCAAGTAGAGAAACGCACTGGGACCCTTCTGCATTTAAAGAGGAATCCCAGCATACGCTCCTGGTCCCTGTTAGTTGGTGAGTTGTATTTGGCGTTTATTTGCTGTTTGGAATCAAACCCTGCCCCCCATAGTACAACACTGCGTTTCACAGCATTGTGCCACAAGAGGCGGAGCAATGATGACGCGTTTCGCATTAATATGACTGATCCGGGGAAGGCAGACGTGCTGGCTGAAATTTGGTCTCTCTGACATTCCTAGGCTTGGGCCTCGACTATATGACTATAAGACTATATGTCTTCCTTTTACACAAGGAACAGCATAACAGAAGAGGCTATTCCCTTCTAGTCTCAGGAGCGAACGTAGCCATCTGAGCCCTAACACATGCACACCAACCAATCGTCTGACCGGGGTGACACTATTGGTTGACTTGCTGCCGACCCCTGAGGATGGCACCTATACACTTCTGAGCCTTTGGGTGGGATAATGGCAGTTAATCAGACACAATGGGCTGGATCCAGACTTAAGTAAGTGCTTGAAATGAGTTACTCCTGGGCTAAACCATGTTGATTGCAGGGGAGTCATATTTCATCTGTTGCAAACAGTATTAGAGT
>WWET01003119.1:111935-135731 GCA_011038615.1 Limnodynastes dumerilii | reverse complement strand
TCTGAATCTTCTGTTTTCATTGGTGCTTCAGTGGATCAAAGGGGGGAGAGAGTGAGGGTTCAGGGAGTTCGCAAAGAATTAAAAAAAAAAAAAAGCATGAAGGAATCGGTAGATTCCTTATGCCACTTACCCCTCTTCTGGACCAATTGGGCAGAGGGGGGTGGAGTAAAGCTGTCTATCGCAGGGAGTGAAGGAAAACTCGTAGTTTTACACTGGGAGCGGAGTGACAAACTCCGCTACCCAGCTGTATAAATAGGAGACCCTGCTGGCCCGTATTAGGAAGAACGGGTCGGCAATAGTCTCTGAACGCTTGCTGCATCGCCATGGAAACTAGAGTATCCATTGGCGATACAGGATTACTAAATAGGAAAAACTTAATTTTTAAGTGATAGGGGTAGTTCTCTTTTAAAAACTGCCTCTATCACTTAAAAATGAAGTCTATAAATAGAGCCAATAATATGGTCTAGGTCTTTTGCAATATATTTTGTATGTTCTGGCTTTTTCAGTGTTTCTAGAGTACATCCGGAAGTTTTTGCTTAATTTTACTGTGTATATAGTATGCAGTGTGAATGTGTGTATATTTCACAGAATTGTCTGTGGATTCCAGCTTTTTCAATGTTTTTTTATATGTGAATACAGTTTACATATAGTAAGGTGTGTGGCCATATTCACAAAATTTGGTTTTTGTGTGGTTATTTCGAAATATTTTCTATGATTTCCATCCTGCAATAAATATGTATATACAGTCCACTGTGAAAATAAACAAAAAATTGAATAGTGGTCACTAAAGTGCAGTGTGTATGGTATGGCGGTGACTAAAATACAGTATGTATTTGATGGTGGTGAGTTGGATTCAGCCTGTATAGTAATAATTGTGACTAGTCTGCTGTCTGTATTGTATAGTAGTGACTAGGATGTGCTCTTATTGTGGTTAGATTGTGTTCTGTATGATGCTGACATGGATGCTGCAATGTATGGATGTCAGAAGGGGACAAAACAGGAGGGTACAAAGTCATAGCTTGCAGAGGGGATGCTGAACAACCTAGCACTGCTCCTTTCTGCCTCACTGTGTTATCTCATGCTCTGTGGTAACTTTGCATCTTCTGTTGACCGTTCAGACATGCCTTGTGAGCCTTTAGGGAAGTGGCAATACTGCCTACGGTTAAAATGTCATAAAAATCGTATATAATAAAAATCGTAGACTGTGATGGAAGGAGAGCACAGCACTTGCCACACCCATGTGTCGTGGTCACACCCACTTCAATAGGCCCTTGATAATTTTCAGCCCCAGGCGTGTGTGATATCATATTAAAGTCTCCCACCCACATAAGTGGGGAGGATGGGAATACAGATCAACTACATATTTAAATACTTCAGGCGAGAAAGGAACTTCTATTCAGACTCCTGTGTTTTTTCCATCCGAGTGCCGCTGGTATTATTTGATATATATATATATATCATGTATGACCTGAAACTGACGTGTAATATAATAGCATAGACCGCATATACGCAATCTACGTAACAAAACGATATGTAGATTATGTAAAATAGTTACCGCGCATGCGTAGTAGCTATTATCGGTAAATTACAGATGTATGTGCAATACATCCACAGGTGTGAATCCAGGCCTTAGATGGTAAAGGTTCTCGATCCTGCTGATAAGGAGAGGGGGGTGGAGGGCTTTACTGCCCTGATGAGCAAACTGCCTGAGCTTTGTGGCAGCCCCTTGGGGTAAACTTTCTCTCATGGGCGAAGGGTAGATTAGGAAAGATACAGAATTAATGTAGCTCCAGTAGAGCACATGTTTGTGTAATAATGCAAAATATAAGCATATTTTTTTGTATGGAGTATGGAGCGGTTTCTGTAGATTGAAGGACAGCCTCTAGCACTATTTGCAGACACTTGTAAAGAAAAGCAATATATGAGTATACAATAGGTCCCAAGTCAATAGGATATGATGCAGTTTTTATATAGTGGGAAACAGCTGAGAACACTTTTTGCAGGCACTTGTAAAATATTGCAAAATATGAGTATGCATAAAGTCTCAAACCAGTAAGATATGTAGCAATTCTTAATGTATTGGGAAATAGCTTTCAGCACTCTTTTCAGACGTTTGTATAAAAGTGCAGTGTATGAGTATTAAAATGTCCCAAATCAAAAGGATATGCAGTAATTCCTTATAATATGGGCTTCACACAGACACAGCACATATCACTGGGACATGATGGTGCTCCCCATGTGGATAATGGCAGGGGCCCACTGCCTGTGAGCCTCCCAGGGGAGCAGAGAAGAGCCACCGATGAGGCACACAAGAGGGGGAGAGAGCAGCCTTCAAACAGCCCCATGGCACCACTGGGTCCCAGAACTGCTGTCAGCCTCACTGCTATTATTACACCGACAGCCCACCAGATCTCACTGTCAAGGAGCCCTAACCGACGCTGCCAGCAAGAGGAAACCACAGGAGAACAAAGGAGGATCCAGAAGTGCAGAATATGTGGCACAAAGCTCTGAAACCCTGCTACCTACTCCATTGCTATCCAAGCCACACCCCTATTATAATTATCTATAGTGCAACAGGTCAATAGGCTATTCAGGTTTAGCACTTTTAATTAATAAAATTATAAGAGATGTGATCAAACGATTTTGTGTACTTTGCAACAATGATGCATGATCCAAATACACAACCGTTATTAAAAAGTTTACACAAGTTTTTTTTTTTCTTATGAAGCATGCTTTATTGAAGCTTACTCAGAAACATTACCAATTAAACCTCTTGAACTCTGTAAATCTTATGTAGCAATATTGAAACTTTATTTGATGTAGCATTTGAAGTTTATTTTACATTTCACAATATGAAGTGGATATATAAAAGGCAATAAGGTAAGTCTGGTGTTCACTGGAGCCCCTTGATGTTGTGCACAGACTAGACTACAGACTCCCAGGATGTTACAATCTCAGATGGCAATCAACGGCTAACTAGTTGGTAGGATTTAGTAATAACAATTCTTACTATACTATAGAAACAGCTTAAAGAATACTTATATTATGATGGCCTAATATGATGTCAGACAAGGAATAATCACAGTATTCTCTAGAAACATAAATAATAGTATTAATGGGGTATATCTAGACCCACACGGCGTGCGTAATTCCCCTGTCGGCCGTAGCTTAGCATCTGGGCCAATGTAATTAACTTTAAGCAGTGATTAAAAAAATATTCACTCACATGAAATGATTGACCTAATGCAGAAAATGTTTATATCTATTATGCAAAACTGTCTTTTATCTGTGTTGTGAAACATCCTGTAGATGGATTTAGCAGTCATGGATTAGTTATATTCCATTTAAGACATGGTTAGGTTGGTGTCAGTATTGATAAGCATTGATTAAACTATTAGAATAACAGGATGTGCTAAACCTCACAGGTTTTTTTTTGTTTTTGTTTTTTTTAGTACTTATTAATACCTTGATGTGATTTTGTTCACACTGTCTGTACAGTCACACATAAGTATCTCAGAACAGAGGCAGTCCTAGTAGCAGATTCATGGTAACAGTTTAGCAGTAGGCTTAAGGTGAGAGTAGGCAAAGCAGCAGGATTAGGTTTAGAAAGACAGAATTCCATAGAGAAAGAGATTTGAAATCACCTTGAGCTGTGCTGATTTGTGATCAGCTTATCATTTCTGTAAATGTCAGTTCTATTTTCCTATTCTCTATAAAATAAAGGATAACCATTATTTCTTTGATTTTCTAGTTGTCCACGAAGATAGTCACAGGTTGATTTGTCAATAAATTCTGCACTAAAAAGATTGTGGGATGGTATGAAAAAGTTAGGGAGAGAATATTCTTTAAGACATGTCAGGAAGAAATCAATGTATCTATCAAAACATAACTCCAGGTTTTCTCGTTTCCAGTCTTCATCTTTTGGTTCTTTGGAACAGATATGCAATAGTGCCGTCTTAGCATGGTAGGAGCAGAATCGGTCCAGTTTTCTTTTGTTTCCATTTTTAAGCAATTCCAGCAAGTGTTTCATCAATTTCAGGCACTGTTTCCTGCACAGTAATAACACAAAACATCAATTATGTCATGCTTTACTTTATTTCATTTTATTTTTTTAAAGAAACAATGGAGTTGATATAGCTGTATTTATATAATTTAGTTATATAGGGCATTGTATACTTTTTTTTTTAAGATCAAATAAACATCTATACATATCTCAGATTTTTTGGGTCTATTGGATAAATGACTAGTAAAATAGTCTGCTTTTAGAAGTGGAGTTGAACTAGTAAATACAGTATAGCTGAACATATCTCTGAGCTAAGGAAATGATCTGAAAGAGCAAGATCCTAAAAGAAGTTATGCAATGCATCGGGACATATACAGATCTTAGCTGATGGAAGCTGCTCAGCATGATGGAAAAAAAAAGTCAAACGAGTTTGGTTACTCTGAAAGTGGAAACAATAAACTGGAAAATGGAATTAGATGCTGGATCCAACCAGACCATGATTAAGGTAAGTGGTTGAAATAATATTATATGCAAAGACTTTCTAAAAGAAAATAATAGTAGCGTTTGACACATATTCGAATTAACCAACGCCTGCTAGGGAAAAAATAAGTTGCTGGTGAAACACAAAGGTCATTTTTGCATTGTATTTATATGCACTGCCACAAGGAAGCCTCACATTAGGTGTCCATGTGGAAAACTCAGCTTCATTGTTTATATGGTAAAAGATATTATAGTGTCTAAAAAAAACGGATTTAAAAAAAAAAAAAAATCTGACCGTATATGCAACACCCCCATCCCAATCTGTTTCTAGATTTCTAGTAAAAACTGAACAGTGTTAGGTCAGTACAAGGAACCTTAATAAGATGGAGTCACTAGCACTGATTATAAATACAAAACACAATATGACAATGATAATGAGCATTCTAGAGCCCTCCATTCTATACAGAGAGCATCTTAGTGACTGATCAGCAACGCAGACAGTATCCTAATGACCCCCAAGTACAACAGACAGCATTCTAGTGATCTCCGTGGTATACAGACGATAGCAAAAAAAAAAAAAAGGTCACCCTCTCAGTCGCGGTTGCTGTTCTGTTATGGAGGTCAGAGCATGAAGTCCTGGCGAAAGTCTCTTAGACCCGAATCTATGAGCAGGTCCCATTGGAATGCTGGGCCTGATGCAGGTATTCCCCTTTATCTTTGTCATTGGGACTGGTTGAATGTAAGAGGAACTTTCTGGGAAGATGACTAATGGGACATTCCCCACTGATCAACCCCAACACAACATATTCATCAGTCAGTGGATTATATTTCCACAGCACAAGTACCAAGACTCTCCAACATGACCCATTCCACTAGGTGCAAAATACTCTGCTCCTGAGCTTCCAACTGTCTATTACTATGGTAACCACCTGTGTAAAAGCCAATAATATCTTTCAAACATCAGTTACTTCATTAAATACAGTTGAGTGGCTGTTAGAAGCTAGGAATTGAGTATTTCTTACCTGGTGGAATGGGTCATGTTTAAGGCGAAACTCTGTTTTCCGAAATTGGGACAACCAAAAGTTCCTTTTTGGATGTCCCAATTTCGAATAAAGCAGAGTTTCTATTTTTTTTTATGAATGGTTGAGTATGCTGTTCGGCATATTTCACCCATTCACTTTCACACTTAACAATATCCCTCCGCCGCTGCTATCGCTGGACCAGGAACAGGTGAGTAAACTATCTATGCGGGGTAGAGAAGGTTAGGGTCAGGCTGCAGGGGAGGGAGGGTTAGGGTCAGGCTGCAGGGGAGGGAGGGTTAGGGTCTGGCTGCAATTAAGGGAGGGTTAGGGTCAGGCTGCCAGGAAGGGAGAGTTAGGGCTAAAGTAAGAATTAGGGAATGTAGTGGGGGACAATTTTTTTTACAACTTTTCGCACCACTGAGCTTTTGGTGGCATAACAATCGAGGCATAGCAATCGAAATCCCAGCCAGTTCGCCTGGCTGGGGAGAAAACAACCAATTCGAAAATCGGCCATTCGTACCAGAGCCCCACACCCCTTATAGGATTGTCAGCCATTGTGCAGAGAACATGCCCAGGTCATATACAATAATGTAAATTGATGCAGCCTATCCCACTTGTGCCTATTAATATAGCTTTTCTCTCATTCCTTACAGTGATGTTCTCTAAAGCCTAAAGTAACACTGGTTTACTAAAAAAAAAAAGAATTATACTAATTAACCAACTGTACAGTAATGTACGCATTGGGTCGGATCCACAATCAAGTTAAGTCAGAAGCAAATCACTTGCGTAAGTCCCTGACAAGTAACATCGGCACATGCCGATCACTTAAGTTGCTGAATATCAAGCAATCTTCATTCTTAGAAAAGGAATACAAACTATGACTTGTATATCTTCCGTGTTAATTATTTGCCGGGGTATGACATTTTATAAGTTTGAGGGAATGAAACCGGATGTAATCACATATCATGTTTACCTTGCTCCAGCCATTGGGGGGGGTAGTGGGGCAGACTGGAAATCAATATATTGGTAGAGCAGCTGAATATTATGAATTACATAATCAAACAACAAAAGATCTAAGACCTTATTCAGAGATCCGTTTTCACGTGGAGCTGTGTGTGTATTTTTAGGTACGTTTTAACTGCGCATGCGTTGTAACTTTATTTATGTAAGTTACGTAGAATATACGCATGTATGTGCTGTAGGCACGGACATGTGAATCGCTCTTGGGGACATAGGTATAGATGGACGGGGTTGAAATAAGTACTAGAAAATTTACATGAAAGTGGGTTGGGGAGGCATTTAAATAAACGCTTGAGGGTGTGGTTATAAAGAATCGCATGCACAGAAGACATATACGCACGTAAGTACACGCGTAAAGAACAGAGTGGTCTACGACTGCACGGCCAGGAGAGGGGAGTGTCATGGGTGCTGCTGGATGGTGGTTTGCTATATGCGTGCGTACATTTGCGTACATTTGAAAAAACACATCTCTGAATACAACTTAATTAATACCACTTGAAGTGCAAAGCATATTGCAGTGAAAAAATGATATACCTGCAACACATCTGTCCTTTATCTTCACAGCAGGTTTTTCCTTGTCCATGATTCGCCATTATAATCTTTTCAATATTTGAAAATGAAATTCGCCAGGTATCTGTGATAAATGGCAATCATCAGTTTTACAGGACATATAATTGCAGCAACACTTATCAATTACACAGTAAGTAGACAGAATTCAATTTCAGGTGGTCCCCAACAGCATCAGTTTAGTGTAAATAAATATATTGCTTATCAGTAATGTTAAAGTCTGCGGTTTATAGAAAAATGTGAACTACAGTAGTATGTCATAATATACTATAATATATAAGTAAAAACATACTATAACAATATACTTATAGGTATCAGAAAACACACCTATCTTAATGAATAATTCAGTTATAACACCTGTAGCATTACAAGGACCTAGAAAGGAATCTTTAATGGATGTAAAAAATTACCTGGTTTATTTTCTTCTAAGATGTTTGCTTGTTTAGGTACCAAGTAGAAGGGTTCTGTTTTAAACTTTTGTTTTACCTTAGCACCTAGCCAGTTATCAATATCCATGCCATTTTTTGTTGTATCAGGCCATGACTGTTGTATTTTAAGGGCAAGAACCAGATCCACTGATATAGCATCAGACATTTCTCCAATCAGAAGAGTTACTGCAGGACTTGAAGGATCTTTTCTTTGTAAATGCGCTCCCATACCTGTGTAACAACATAGAAATGTTTAGTTGTATTGAACTCGGCTTTCGGCAAAAACCCGGGTATTTGGTGGTGATGTGAAACCACCATTTCAATTTTTCAAACCCGGCAAAAAAGAGGGGTTTTTCCCGGGTTGCACCGGAACGGTGGCAATGTGAAAGGTCCAGGGTTGTTTTTCAACCTAGTTTTTTCACATTGCCTCCTAATTGGTTAGATTTGCTTACTGTTGCTATGGCAAAGTATAGGGCATGCTGATGCTTCTAGTGCTACAAGCACCAGCATGCCTAAGGATGCCAGGGCATGCTGGTGCTTGGAGAACCACAAGCCCCAGCATGCCCTGTCATCCAGTGCAACAAACAAGTAATGCCCCTCCTAGCTACATAATAAAATATAAGAGGTATGGAGTAGGGCTTTAGGCGCTCAAACAGTGGGAGACTAAATGTGCTGCAGGCCTGTCGGGGTGGTGGTTGTAACAGGGGGGAGGGGACATATGAGGTCTAGTCCAGCACGTGGGGTGTTGGTAGTTGTACCCTCGTCCGGGTATGGTCCAGGGTTGCGGGGGGGAGAGAGGAAAAAGAGACAAGGAGATAGAGATGATAGTGTAGTATCGTTGAGATCGGAGGGTTGATGCAATTCGTTATGCTAACCTTGCAGGTGTCTTGGTAAGTAAGCGTGGTAATTAAACGCTGGTAGGCGGCTTACACCCTGGAGGTCGTCGTTCAGGGCAGCAGTCGATGGCAGAATATGCAGAAAAAAGGTAGGCACAAGTAGTGTGATATTGTAGGGTACAGTGTTGGAGACGTGTGGATGAAACTCTTACCCTATACACCTCTTGGGTGTAAGGCGTGTAGGAGATGTGCTTGGCGTCTGGAATGCACAGCTGTGTTAGTGCGGTGACGTCAGAGGATGCCCGTCGGCGGGGGTGCGCGGTCCCACGCATTGAGCGATGCGTTGAGCGATGCGATGGGCCGGTGGCACGGATGGAGGATGGTTTCGGAGTGTCGTGGAGATGGAGACAAGGACGGAGCAGCAATAGTGCAGGTCAGAAGGTAAGGTGAGTTGTGTGTAAGTAATAACACTCACCGTTTGTCTCTCTTGTTTACAGGCGTAGCGAGCTGACACACCGGTTGTGTCAGCTGGATGCAGTGTGCGGCTGGTATGCGGTGTGCAGTCTCCTGGCCGAGAAGGGAAATGTCAGCTTGGTGTCCGAGGCCGGATTCCCTCCGGTGTGTGGCCGAACTCTCCGGGTCTCGTCCGTGAGCAACAGGGCTGCTATAGCCGCGCGGGCTGCGGGATGGTACCCGTAGCCTGCTTGGAGCTGTGGCGGAGGTGGTGCTAAAGCTGTGTTTTTTTCTGTTGGCTCCTCTAAAGTATATTGCAGTCTCTTCTGCTCCAAGAAGACCTGTTTTGGTTTACAAAAGTCCTTTTCACCGCAGTCTGATATCCAGTAAAGGAAAGTTTTATGGAGACATCAGCGTACAGCGAGCGTATTTTCAGCGTATTTTTAGCCCAAGGGGCGTGCGTTTTGTATGACGATAGTCCGGACGCTCGAGTTACTACACAGAGACGGGGATAGCCATTTAAATTGTACATGCGCAGAGACTTCAATTACCAGCTTACCCGACCATCACGGGACCTCGCAGGAGGGGTAAGTATTTGTAAATTTTACGAACAAAGGACCTGATCCAGACCTACGCCCGCGAGCGTAGCGTATGATCGCCCGGGCGTATAAACTTTCACGCCCATGACACTCCCATTGATTGTACCGACTTATGGCGGCTGAACCCTACCCTAACTTTTTGAAGCGTCCGTGCGAATTGTCGTACCGATACGCCGGTCGTACGGGGCTTAGCACGCCCATACTGTACAATTTAAATGGCTATCCCCGTCTCTGTGTAGTAACTCGAGCGTCCGGACTATCGTCATACAAAACGCACGCCCCTTGGGCTAAAAATACGCTGAAAATACGCTCGCTGTACGCTGATGTCTCCATAAAACTTTCCTTTACTGGATATCAGACTGCGGTGAAAAGGACTTTTGTAAACCAAAACAGGTCTTCTTGGAGCAGAAGAGACTGCAATATACTTTAGAGGAGCCAACAGAAAAAAACACAGCTTTAGCACCACCTCCGCCACAGCTGCACGCAGGCTACGGGTACCATCCTGCAGCCCTGTTGCTCACGGACGAGACCCGGAGAGTTCGGCCACACACCGGAGGGAATCCGGCCTCGGACACCAAGCTGACATCCCACTTCTCGGCCAGGAGACTGCACACCGCATACCAGCCGCACACTGCATCCAGCTGACACAACCGGCGTGTCAGCTCGCTACGCCTGTAAACAAGAGAGACAAACGGTGAGTGTTATTACTAACACACAGCTCACCCTACCTTCTGACCTGTACTATTGCTGCTCCGTCCTTGTCTCCATCTCCACGACACTCCGAAACCATCCTCCATCCGTGCCACCGGCCCATCGCATCGCTCAACGCACGGGACCACGCACCCCCGCCGACGGGCATCCTCTGACGTCACCGCATCAACACAGCTGTGCGTTCCAGCCGCCAAGCACATCTCCTACACGCCTTACACCCAAGAGGTGTATAGGGTAAGAGTTTCATCCACACGTCTCCAACACTGTACCCTACAACATCACACTATTTGTGCCTACCTTTTTTCTGCATATTCTGCCATCGACTGCTGCCCTGAACGACGACCTCCAGGGTGTAAGCCGCCTACCAGCGTTTAATTACCACGCTTACCTACCAAGACACCTGTAAGGTTAGCATAATGAATTGCATCAACCCTCCGATCTCAACGATACTACACTATCATCTCTATCTCCTTGTCTCTTTTTCCTCTCTCCCCTCCGCAACCCTGGACCATATCCGGACGAGGGTACAACTACCAACACCCCACGTGCTGGACTAGACCTCATATTTCCCCTCCCCCCCCCTGTTACAACCACCACCCCGACAGGCCTGCAGCACATTTAGTCTCCCACTGTTTGAGCGCCTAAAGCCCTACTCCATACCTCTTATCTGCTACTCTATTGCTCCTTGGGCAACAGCTGCCCACAGTACTCCCACATTGGCATAACAACACCCACACTTCACCCTCCCAACTGATTACTACCTTCCCCCCATACTCGCCCCTTTGAGCTCTATCAATCTCTATAATAAAATATAAGACAGGCCACTATCATAAAAAAATACTTAACGTTTAATACCCATAATATTTATACAATTATTACATTTAATACCACTAATATTTAAAAAATTATTACATTTAATACCCCTTATATTAAAAAATATTTACATTTAATACCGCTAATAGAAAAATGCATTAAATAAATAAAAAAAATACATTAAAATGATTAATAAAAAGAAGTACTTGAATTGGAACCGATCTTCCAAGCTTTTAATCCAAGGGGGTAGTCTTTGCAAAAAAAACAAAAAAACCCCTATGCCAGCGACGTAACTCATATCCCAATGCTAACAGCTCTGCAGTCATTGGGGTATATTTATACCCTTGGCTAGCCTGGGATATGACGTTTCAAAGGGGATTAGTGTCCAATTAATAATGAACATTTTAATAACTTTGCAATAAAACAATCCCTGTAATGTTAAATAAAAGAAACCTAAATAGAGAACATTTTTTAAAATAAAATTGTGTGTAAATGTTCTATCTTGGACAATTTTTTGTTCTTATCTACATGCCTTATGTTGATTCTTACTGCACTTAAAGTCTATAGAGAGAATGACGATTGAAGGTAGCCTCCATTATCTTCCTCCCAGCATCCACTCCAATACACATCTCTCCCCCCATCCCCCCCATTACACATCTTCCTCCCTCTGTTACATATCTCCCTTCTAGTCAGAACTATCTTAACGGCATTGTATGCTCAGTAGAAACCAATGCACAGGGATCCCAAACAACCCATATACACAATCAAACATGTAACCAAAACTTTTGAACATTATAAGCCTAACACAAACTTTGCAATGTTAATTCACCACACTGAGCCCTCCCGTATCACACTCATAGGCATATCTGTAATGGGTGCAGGGTGTGGCATGCATCCTGCACCCAGGGTTGGCAGGGAAACGGGGGCCATTCAGCATCTATTTCTTCCCTCTAAGCTCTTCCGGAGGGAAGAAATAGATGCTAAATAAGCCCGACTGTCCCTATTTGCGGGCCGAAAAGGGTGCAGGGCCCGCTTTTTGGGGCTGTCCTGTCTAGGGGGCAGACCATGTACAAATTCTGCACAAGGCCCCCCTCATTTCTTAAAACGCCCGATTACACTGCCACTTTGTCACAATGTGCCAATCATCACTGTTGCCCCTTCTTAACCACAGTATTACGCCTTCATCAACACACTGTGCAATTCCCAATTTTACTCCTTCTCATGTTTCTCTACAGCCATCCAATCTCCCTCTACTTGAGAGTATCCAACCAGGCTGCAGCCCTCCCTTATATGTTTCCAGACAGCATTCTGACCCCTTCTTTTGTTTCCAGCCAGCATTTTGCTCCTTCCTATTGTGTATCCAGTCAGCTTTCTGCCCCCTCCTTAGGTGTGTCCAGTATTTTGTCCCCTTCTTATGTGTGTCCAGCCTTATGCCCCATCCATATATATGTCCAGTGTTTAGCCTTTTCCTCCTTTATATGTATCAATCCTTCTGCCACCTCCATATGTGTGTCCAGTATTCTGCCTCCTCCATATCTAGCCAGCTCTCTGCCACCTCTGGTTCAGCAACACATCAACTTGACCTATTTATTGAATTTAGTTACCTGTCCTCCACGGTGCTCACTCTGCAGTGATAACGCTGACATGACCTTAAAGGTTATACTAGAATCATCATAATTGAATTGCACAGCAACATAGACAGTGCCTGCTGGTTAATGGCTTTTAACTAAAGCAGTGCAGCTGCATACCCCTGGCACACCGGACGGCTGCACTGCTTTTGCAAGGGTCAGAGTCTTTATTTAAATCCCTGGCACCATGCACAGACCAGTTCATGATTCTGGAGCCTTCAATCCCAGAGCGGAGTCAAAGAATTATGGGAATGGAGTCATGGTTCCCCTTTAATCAGCCACCAGCTCCACCTTCGTTGCATGTGTGTAACTATGACATGTATGAGCAGAAGAAAAAGACTGAACCAATGAACCATTGCCGATAGCCACTCACTGCACAAAATAAATGTATACATTATCTAAATCTAACTTACCTGGCTGACGTAATGCTTCACCTACAAGCTTCCTGAATCTAATTAAAATTTGTGAGGCCAAAATGTTCCCATCTTTGTCTAGGTATTGAGTCATTTCTTTTGGTGGTCTGTTCTTGTAAGCCAATGTGTAGAAGCCACCGATAACATTTTTTAGCTCAATGACTCTGTATCTCTCAATAGGGATTTCCAGCATGATGTCAAATTCATTTGGCTTTGAAATCTGAATAAAAATAAATTGCCATTACTATTCATGCACCTAGCCATTTCTTCTGTCTAGAAATGTTAACCAAAATGAATCAACCAGGATGGACCTTTCTCAGGGTTGCTGACTTTCCCAGAATATCCGGAAGACTCTTGAAATTTTGGCAGTTCTCCCAGTATCCTGTGAGAGCCAGCAAATCTCCTGCAAGTCCCGAACAGCTATAAATATCTATTGTAATCCTTAGAGTTACTGGGGATGGGCGTGAATTGATTATGTCATTAAGCACCGCCCATCCCTGGAACACTAGAGATTACAGGCGTGATTGACAGGGACGGGGCTTAAAGCGCATCATTAAATCCCGCCTGCTTGCAGAAATCTATGGCTTCCCAGAGGGAAACTTTAAAATGTCGACAAGAATCTCTTGCATGTGCACAAGAGTTTCAATATGCAGCCATCACCAAGGGAGAAGAGTGATAAGGATCGTACTTGTTAGGCAAATTTTATTGATTGCCTACTAACTCCACACAGCTAAGGCCGAGTATGGGAATGAAACTCATGATTCTAGTGCTATAAATTACATTTAAGCAGATATAATGTGGGTCTCTTTAGGGCACTGTAAAGAAAAGAAGTAAATAGGTTACTGGTGGGATATAATCTGAAAATAGAACAAAAGCAAAGAGCAGAGGGCAGAGTCTGGGTGTAGAGGGATTTAGAAGAACAATGCAGAGAGGGGCAGGGTAGAGGGATGGAGGGAACAGTGGATAAAGGGGTATCATGACAATAATGAGTAATGGAGGCAAAGAGGGTTTGGGAGGGAATAGAGGGGGCTAGAGAGAATAGAGGAAGAGGCTGAGGGAGGGCTATATATATTTATATATACACACACACACATACACACACACACAAATATGCCTACCTTGACCTTTTCATAGTAGCTTCCTGTATTCATTATATTTATTTTACCAAACAGACCATCTTTTTTTAGGCTGTTAGATGCGATGATTGCCGCAACAACCCTGTTTACTTCCTCTGCTGCTCTTGAAATGTCAGCCAGCTTCATTATTAAACCTTTGACTACAGGCTTCAGTCTACTTGTTCCAGATTTACCACTTTTCTTATCCCTTATTGTCTGCTCAGCTATGTCTTCATTTTCTTTGCTGGGGTTGTCCTTATTTAGTTTTTCACTTGCTTTAACACTTGTTTTTCTTTTTCCTGCAGTGCTGTATTCCTGGGTAACTTCTGATGCATTAGTGATTGGGAACATGTTGCTTCTTGGGTGATTGACATCTCTGTCTTTTTGAGTCAATCTATCTTGTTTGCTAGAAGGATTTGGAGGCATGGTAACAGCATTGCTTAATGTATCCTTTCTATTAGAGGTTTGTCTCACCTTCTCATCTTTAGGATTTGCTGATGTCTCTGTGTCTTTCTTTCCATTAGGTGAACTGACCTCTGTGGGTATTTTTCTGGGTGCCTTCTTCGGACAGTGCTTACTTTTATCAGTGGAGTGTTCAGAATTATCTGTAGCAGCTGTTGATTTTGTGTTCTGATGCGATGCATTAGTGATTGGGAACATGTTGCTTCTTGGGTGATTGACATCTCTGTCTTTTTGAGTCAATCTATCTTGTTTGCTAGAAGGATTTGGAGGCATGGTAACAGCATTATGTATCCTTTCCTTTCTATTAGAGGTTTGTCTCACCTTCTCATCTTTAGGATTTGCTGATGTCTCGCTTCTTGGCTCACACACATCTCTACTATCTAATGTTTTGCTTAATGGCTTTAATTGCTTTGTAGTTTCTTTTCTGGTGCTATGAGCACAATTATCCTGAATCTGATTAGTCTCCTTTAACTTCTGTTGCTGTTTTCTTTCATTGGATGGACCAGCAGATCTGCCATCACTTTTAGATCTTGCACTTGCTCCAGCTGAGTGAGCGTCATTGCTTAATCCATTGTGTGCAGACACGGTATGTTCCATTCCCCTGGGGTTCTTTGGTTGCTTTGCCTTCTCTTCTTGTCCACCTTTCTGATGTCTCATCTTAATAGTGTTATAACTACAACAAACAATCCCTTTTATTATAAGCTCCCCTCCCACCTGGAGGAAGTCTTTGAAATGAAGTGAAATGAAACTAAAAGTGCTTCTCTTGCTAACCTCTTAAATGCCAAGTGGTTATGTAGGTTTTAGAAAAAACAGATATACAGCTTTATGTTTGGTCACCCCTGGCAAGAACTGAGTTAAATTCTTGTGTATCAGTAAAATGTCATGGAAAAAATGTTGTACTTTGTCAGAATCAGAATTTTGATTGTGTTCCCAATCTCTACAGATTTTTAGTTTAGTTTTTTTAAGTTCATTTTTTTTTTTTTTAAACATTTTATTGTATTATTCATACATAAAAATAAAACATTAGTACACGCATGTCATATGTGTAAAGGAAATAACAAGCATATCAGATACGATGACATAAGAAAACAGGTGTTACTGAAGTTGTCGACTGAATATGCATTAAACATCATACAACATTGTAGGTACATGACAGCGCTTCAAATAAAACAGTAAACATCAATCATTAGATAAAATAAAATCAAAATAAACCTTAACAAATAGTTAAAATCATAATACGTGTGTTCCCCATTCTATCTCTGAACAGTATTCTTCAAAAAGTATAGGCTCCTAGTCTTCAAACAAGTGAAGCCTGCTGTACATGCAGAAAACCCCAAGGGTAATTAACTGGTTAAAGTGTTAACTAAATTCACATATGTAGAGTCATTATGCAAGTTTCTATACAAGTATCACGTGATATTTTCAAAGCCCCGGGATATTTGCGCTTGGGTGGAATTATCAAATGAGTCTATAAAAATTCCCAATTTTTTGTATAGCCTTGCTACCCCCTTTTCTACCTCCAGAAAGGCTGCACTCCTGTTGAAATATAATAATTCCAAAAGAGTTGATCTGACTGCACCCAATGAGGGAGACGACCGCTTAGTCCAATTATCTAGTATATGGCTCTTAGCTACTGTTACAATCGCTGTAATCACAGGAATAATTTGCTCTTTAGAAGTACCTAGGTCCCAGTTACAGAAATTAGCACATAACATAGCCTTCGGGTCTGCGGTAATGGACAAAGAAAATAATGAATTTAAGAAACTCGTTATCTTGTTCCAGAAACGTTACATTTTTCCACAGTTCCACATAGCAATGATAAAATTGGCGGTAGACCCTTTACATTTGGGGCATAAGTCTGGAAAGGTGTTGTCCATCTGATGTCTTCTAAACTGGGAGATATAATCTCTATTAATTGAACGAAAATGGATCTCTTGTAGGCGGGTAGATTTCAGGGCCTTAAAAGAGGTATCAAAGTGTTTAAAAATATCCTCTGGGTCCGTAATGTCTGGTATCTCACTTTGCCATTTTTGTATTAGTGGTTGCCACAATCTGTCCTTATCTTTGCTAAGTAAATCTTTTTGCAAATATTTAGTTTTGTATTTGACAGATTTGGTAAAATGAAATAATTGCATCACATGGTCAACTTCCTCTTGAGTAGAAAAGGGTTTCGGTGCTGTCTGTGCCAAATGCCTAACCTATAGGTACATATAAAATTGAGTAGAAGGGATATCAAATTTATCCCTCAGAGCTTGGAAAGCAAGCAACCCACCCCCCGGGTCAAAAATGTCGCTAGTGATCCCGATACCTTTTTGTTTCCACACTAGGAACCATCGATTATCTAGACCGGAGGGGAAGTTAGTATTACCCACGATAGGAATGTATCTGGAACTGTGGAAATTTCGTCCATATGTTTTATTGATAGAGATCCATGCCCGATAAGTGTCCCGAAATAATATATGATTCAGGAGATGTGGTGGGATATCCGTCCTAGCACATAACAAATCCGCCGGAGAGAATGGGCGGAAACTTTCCTCTTCCAGGGATAAATCAGAGTATGTGCTTTTTTCTAAGGACCAGTCAGATATGTATCTAAAATTGATCGCATGTGAGAAAGTCAAAACATCTGTCACACCCACCCCGCCTCCATCTCTAGCCAGCTTCATCCTAGCGGCCGGAATCCTAGGTCGTTTCCCATTCCATATGAATTTGCGGAATATCCCTTCGCAAAACTTAACATCAGATTCTGACAATAACATCGGTAACATTTGTAAAACATAAGATAATTTTGGAAAGATGATACTTTTAATGACTGCAACTCTGCCCAAAAAAGACAGGTACAGATGCTGCCAGTCATCTAATTTTGATATTTTCTTCAAAACCGGATTAACATTTACGCTGTAAACGGTCGGCAAAGAGGGGGTTAAAAAGATTCCCAGGTACTTCAGCCTACCATAAATCATATGCAATTTAGATGTAAGGTTTGGCATCTTAAAGATTTTATCCTTCCCCGTAAGGGGCATAATTTCTGATTTCTGAAAATTCACTCAATAACCAGCAAAGGAACCAAATTGAGAAATAATATCTATGATGGATGGGAGTGACACTTGAGGGTGAGAGACAAACAAAAACATGTCATCCGTGAAAAGCGATAACTTAATTTCCCTCTTGCCAATTGCAATACCCCTAAATTTTGAATTTTGTCGAAGTGCAATTGCTAGAGGCTCCAGGGCTGCCGCAAATAAGAGGGGGGGGAAGAGGGGACACCCTTGTGTGGTACCACAATGTATGGGGAAGGGTTCATATAAATATCTATTGGTACTAATTTGAGTTGAGGAGTCTATATATAATGTGGATATGGCTTGGGTAAAAATATCGGGGAAATTGAATCGCTGTAATACTTCAAATAAATGATCCCAAGTCACCATATCAAATGACTTCTTGGCGTCTAATGAAATAACTATATTAGGGTCGGGGTTTGGTTGCATTCCAGTAAGACCATCAATATCTTACGTATGTTGGTGACTAAATGCCTTCCCCAAATAAAGCCTGTTTGATCAGGATGGATTACTGAGGGAAGCACTATTTTTACTCTATCCACTAATATTTTTATAAAAATTTTATAATCTATATTTAGTAAAGAGATGGGTCTGTAGGAAGGTGCCAGTTCCGCATCTCTCCCGGGTTTGGGGAGAACTTTGATGATGGCTGCATTAAAGCACCTGGGAATCTGGTGTTGCGACCATATGACATCGGAAACAGAATGTAAAGTGGGGGTGATCTGTGTCTGAAGTATTTTACATGTGAAGGAAGCTGCCAGGCTCGCTGCGATGATAAGCGAGCCTGATGCAGCTTCCTTCACAGGGAATGAGGAAGGTAAGTAAATAGGCCCCTATATTTCTCCTTATCAATCTGACCATTTTTCATACATGGTAAAGTAACAATAAACACAAATTCCTCCGCCAGCTATGAAATTCCAGATTTCCTTTGCTGTAAAGGCAGTATTGATATTTCTATGTTCAGGGTAGCAGAATCTAATACAGTATACTGACTAACAGACAGTGATGCATGTGATCCATATATGTAAAACAACAACTATTTCCTTTTTGAAAACATAAGAAATACTAGTAAAGAGAATTGCCTTTAGAAATGACTGACAAACCTTTTGCTTCATATTGTTATGTGCTAAATAAGTGACAGTGGCTGAAGCTTTGCTTTCAAGTATTATCCAATTCAACAAAGCATTTTTTCATTTTTTTCATTTCCAAGGGGAAATGTCCATATTTTACAATAGTTTAAAAAGGTAGTTCACCGCTTCAATGATCTGCTTTGAAAAATAACTTTGCAGTATTACAGTGACGTGAGATTTCAGCCACTGTCATTCCAGTGATTAAAGTCTCTATGAAGAGTCCAACGATGACAGGAAATTTTCTTAATCCTAACCTTAAACCCTAACCTTCCCATTTCCACAGCCTAACCTTATCAATTTCTTGTAAGCAACCTAACCCTAACCAGAATAACATTGTACCCGGATCAAAATATTCTTTAATGAAACAGTGTTGACACTGAAACAGCTGCAATTATGCTGTTCACTGTATCTGTGTTGAAAATGAGCCATTGCAGAGACAACTATATCCTGTATAAAGTGTAAAGGAGTTTCTACAAGAAGTTAGCTATTTTTGGTTGTGGTGTAACGTAACCTGGAGAGATTGCAAGGATCAGGGCATTTTAAATGGAAACTTAATCAAGAGACTTCGGACCAGATTCACAGTTAAGAAGGAGATAAGTTTGCACGTTTATGCACCTAAGTTGCAAGGCAAATCCCTTGGCACAACTTTGTTTTTCATATTTTTAACTGACTTAAGAAGGCCATAGGCTGCTTTATCTTTCCGTACATGTGTTTCTTTTAGTTGCTTAAGCAAAGCACATACTTAGCAAACCGTGCCCTGTCCTCTCCAGATACTTCACCAAAAGGTACAAACTATGTTGCAGTGTGAGTAGTACAAGTAAAATGTTTATAAAATATTGCATGCAGGAAATATTCTGTCTGATTTTGCTTATTGTTCACAAATAATAAACAGGTTTATTATTTTTTTTTCTTTTTTGAAAAACATTTTATTGTTTTATCCATTCATAAAAATAAAACATTAGTACACGCATCTCATATGTGTAAAGGAAATAACAAGCATATCAGATACAATGACATAAGAAAACAGGTGTTACTGAAGTTGTCGACTGAATATGCATTAAACATCATACCACATTGTAGGTACATGACAGCGCTTCAAATAAAACAGTAAACGTCAATCAGTAGATTTAAAAAAATCAAATCAAAATAAGCCTTAACTAATAGTTAAAATCATAATACTTCCCCATTCTATCTGTGAACAGTATTCTTCAAAAAGTATAGGCTCCTAGTCTTCAAACAGGTGAAGCCTGCTGTACATGCAGAAAACCCCAAGGGTAATTAACTGGTTAAAGTGTTAACTAAATTCACATATGTAGAGTCATTATGCAAGTTTCTGTGCAAGTACCACGTGGTATTTTCAAATCCCCGGGATATTTGCACTTAGGTGGAATTATCTAATGAGTCTATAAAAATTCCCCATTTTTTGTATACCCTTGCTACCCCCTTTTCTACCTCCGGAAAGGCTGCACTCCTGTCGAAATATAATAATTCCAAAAGAGTGTATCTGACTGCGCCCAATGAGAGAGACAACCGCTTAGTCCAATTATCTAGTATATGGCTCTTATCTACTGTTACAATCACTATAATCAGAGGAATAATTTGCTCTTTAGAAGTACCTAGGTCCCAATTACAGAAATTAGCACATAACATAGCCTTCGGGTCTGCGGTAATGGACAAAGAAAATAATGAATTTAAGAAACTCGTTATCTTGTTCCAGAAACGTTTAATTTTTCCACAGTTCCACATAGCATGGATAAAATTGGCGGTAGATCCTTTACATTTGGGGCATAAGTCTGGAAAGGTGTTGTCCATCTGATGTCTTCTAAACTGGGAGATATAAGCTCTATTAATCGAGCGAAAATGGATCTCTTGTAGGCGGGTAGATTTCAGGGCCTTAAAAGAGGTATCAAAGTATTTAATAATATCCTTTGGGTCCGTAATGTCTGGTATCTCACTTTGCCATTTTTGTATTAGTGGTTGCCACAATCTCTCCTTATCTTTGCTAAGTAAATCTTTTTGCAAATATTTAGTATATTTGTATTTGACAGATTTGGTAAAATGAAATAATTGCATCAGATGGTCAACTTCCTCTTGAGTAGAAAAGGGTTTTGGGGCTGTCTGCGCCAAATGCCTAACCTGTAAGTACATATAAAATTGAGTACAAGGGATATCAAATTTATCCCTAAGAGCTTGGAAAGCAAGCAACCCTCCCCCCGGGTCAAAAATGTCGCTAGTGATCCTGATACCTTTTTGTTTCCACACTAGGAACCATCGATTATCTAGACCGGAGGGGAAGTTAGGATTACCCACGATAGAAATGTATCTGGAACTGTGGAAATTTCGTCCATATGTCTTATTGATAGAGATCCATGCCCGATAAGTGTCCCGAAATAATACATGATTCAGGAGATGTGGTGGGATATCTTTCCTAGCACATAACAACAAAGCCGCCGGGGAGAATGGGCGGAAACTTTCCTCTTCCAGGGAGTAATCAGAATATGTGCTTTTTCCTAACGACCAGTCAGATATGTATCTAAAATGGATCGCATGTGAGAAAGTCAAAACATCTGGCACACCCACCCCGCCCCCATCTCTATCCAGCTTCATCCTAGCGGCCGGAATCCTAGGACGTTTTCCATTCCATATGAATTTGCGGAATATCCCTTCGCAAAACTTAACATCAGATTTTGACAATAACATCGGTAACATTTGTAAAACATAAGATCATTTTGGAAAGATAATACTTTTAATGACTGCAACTATGCCCAAAAGAGGCAGGTACAGATGCTGCCAGTCGTCTAGTAATTTTGATATTTTCTTCAAAACCTGATTAACATTTATGCTGTAAACAGTCGGCAAAGAGGGGGTTAAAAAGATTCCCAGGTACTTCAGCCTACCATAAGTCATATGAAATTTGGATGTAAGGTTTGGCATCTTACAGATTTTATCCTTCCCCATAAGGGGCATAATTTCAGATTTCTGAAAATTCACTCGATAACCAGCAAAGGAACCAAACTGAGAAATAATATCTATGATGGATGGGAGTGACACTTAAGGGTGAGAAACAAACAAAAACATGTCATCCGCGAAAAGCGATAACTTAATTTCCCTCTTGCCAATTGCAATACCCCTAAATTTTGAATTTTGTCGATGTGCAATTGCTAGAGGCTCCAGGGCTGCCGCAAATAAGAGGGGGGAGAGGGGACACCCTTGTCTGATGCCACAATGTATGGGAAAGGGTTCAGATAAATATCCATTGGTACTAATTGGAGTTGAGGAGTCTATATATAATGTGGATATTGCTTGGGTAAAAATATTGGGGAAACCAAATCGCTATAATACTTCAAATAAATGATCCCAAGTCACCATATCAAATGCCTTCTCGGCATCTAATGAAATAACTATATTAGGGTTGGGGGTTTGGTTCCATTCCAGTTCCTGTAAGACCATCAATATCTTACGTATGTTGGTGACTGAATGCCTTCCCCAAATAAAGCCTGTTTGATCAGGATGGATTACTGAGGGAAGCACTATTTTTACTCTATCCGCTAATATTTTTGTAAAAATTTTCTAATCTATATTTAGTAAAGAGATGGGTCTGTAGGAAGGTGCCAGTTCTGCATCTCTCCCGGGTTTGGGGAGAACTTTGATGATGGCTGCATTAAAGCACCTGGGAATCTGGTGTTGCGACCATATGACATCGGAAACAGAATGTAAAGTGGGGGTGATCTGTGTCTGAAGTATTTTATAAAATTCTGACCCAAACCCATTTGGGCCTGGTGCTTCAAGGGGTTTTATTTTTTTATTGTATTCTCAATTTCCTCTATAGATATTGGCGAAGAAAGGAAGTCTACGTGTTGCTGCTTTAATTTTGGTAAAGCGATACTATTCCAAAAATCAGTTTTAGCCTTAGTGTCAATAGTTTTCATTTCATACAGAGATCTATAAAAGATTCTAAAAATCTCAGAGATGTCCGATCCTCTAGAGGTTCTAGTCCCATCTGCTCTCCTAAGACTACTGATGTTATTATGTTTTCTAGAACCATTCAGTAAATTAGAAAGTAAATTACCATTCTTATTCCCATATTGATAAAACAAGAATTTACCTCTCGTGACATGTCTGTCCCCTAATTTTTGTAATATCGCTTCAAAATGTACCCTCGCCTCCCGGTACGCATTGGAATTAGAAACCGTGGGGGAAATTATAAATGATTCATAAGCTTTAGTTAGGTTTGTTTGTGCAGTTAAATAAGCAGCTGCGAATTGTTTGTTATATTGCTTAGTATATGACAAAATTTCTCCTCTGAGGCAGTCGCCTTTGCTGTCTGCCAGAATAAGAGAGGACTTATGCTCCACATTAGTGTTATTATATATCTCCCATTTAGCAGCCAGCATCTGCCGAAAAGCAAGGGAGTTAGTCAAGTGAAGAGGGAGACGCCACTGTCTATTCTGACCTATGTCTGCAGATTGGGAAAGCTGCATCCACACCAGTGCGTGATCAGATATGCATATTGGTTCAATGTTAGTATTTATAACTTTAGGGGTTAAGGCATCTGAGGTGAAAAAATAGTCTATTCTGGAAAGTGTAGAGTGAGCTGCTGACAGACAAGTAAATTCTCTATCTATGGGATACCCAGACCTCCAGATATCGACTAAATTAAGTTGGGACACTAAGGAATGTAAGCCAGCATTTGTCCGAGATCTCGTGGAAGTGAGTTGGCGATCTAACCGTTGGGACATAACTGAATTGAAGTCCCCTCCTATTATGATAGATGAAGTGTCATAAGGGTATAGCTTCGTGAGTAGCCATTTAAAAAACTTTGATTGAGATACATTTGGGCATATAAATTGCAAATAATGAGGCGTGTACCTGCAATAGAAATGTCTTATATGGTGTATCTCCCCTGTTAATCAATCACATTATTATGTAGTCTAAAAGGAATATGTTTCCCCCCCTCTTACGACAGGCAAAACAAGTTTGAAAGTTGGCCCATGGCTACCTGGGAGGGGAAGGTCTCGACCCTGAAGTGCCACTTTGGGATAATCTGCAGCTTAAGA